>CM046385.1:10083220-10159145 GCA_025413485.1 Ficus microcarpa | reverse complement strand
CAATCATACATAAATTGAGATTACTGCTAAAAAATCATCAAAGAGAAAATATAACTAAAAAAAAAGGAGAAAGAACTGAATTGTAGATTTCAGTAATAACATGTTTTTTAAAATATTTGATGTAAATAACAAACTTAGGTAAATAGAAAATTGAATATTTCCGTAAAAGGGGGGGGGGGGGGGGGGGGGGGGTTGAGAGAGATAGTGACTCACCATGACCAGAAATGGGATCTTTTCTTTGCTGAAAGTGATCACTGCTAGGTGGAACAGAATCAGAACAATTTACAGCATGAGGCCCATCTCGGCAGTAGCAACTGAAATGCGACGAGGACCGATCGTATCCGCACTTACCGCCGGTGCTTTCGCATTGGCTACAATTAGTACCGGAAATCCAATTAAGCAAGAACCCTCTGCTTAGCATCTCTCTTGTAGTAGTATTGAAGCTCCAATTTTTATCGAGTATCGGAACCACCACCGGACCTCCTGTCCCACACTCACCGGATACGTTAGCCGCGAAATCCTTGTCATCATCAATGACGACCAAATCATTATGACTGTAATTATGATCACGATGTTCGCTACAGAATTGCACATCGCCGTAGTCGAAATAATCTTCCATCATGTAAGTAGCATTGGAGGGGCAATCATAGACAACGTAAACTTGAGTTTGGCCAGGAGCAAGCACAAGATCACTTGGGAGAGATAGGTTTCGAAGGGGAGGCGTACAAGATCCGGTGGTTGGATCGGAAAACGCGGCGTTTGAGACACGAAGGGACCGGTTTTGGTAGAAGATTTCGTGGACGATGTAACCGTCGCCGGAGATGTTGAGAATAGGCGTTCCGCTGCTCTTATTGCAAGAGAGCGAAAAACTAGGCTGTCCGCAGGACGACTCTTGGAGCCATGAATATAGAAAGGGAAGCTTATTGTTTGGTTACCGCAGCTACTCGGTGCGCTGCATATTTCGAACCGTGAATCTACAGCGCCGACGAAGTGATCGCGACAGAGGGACGAAATGGTGAGGAGTAACGATAGGAGATTGAGGAAGAGGTTTTCCATTGCGAAGATTTTGAAAATTGCAGTGGTGAACACAGGTCTAACCATGCTAATTATTCTTTTGAAATATTTGGTGCATGAATGTAGAGACTTTCTGGTTTCTGCACGCTTTGACTTCTTTTGTAATTTTATTGCATGCATGGTTAGAAATCAGCACTAACATGACCCCACAAACGAATTTTTCTACACGCCTTTCACACTAAAACTTAAATGACTAATTACTAGAGGGTGGTCCAGCGGCAATAGATTAGCATATATTCTTTTTAGATAAATATAATACATTTAAATAAATAAATAAAATCTAGTTAATATCTTTAAACTTATAATTTGAACTGTTTTTGAGATCTTCGGGGAAAATAGCCCACAGTTTGTTGAACTTAAATTTCAAATACTGAAGATTTTCTAGTTTAAATTTCATAACTCTCAGGATTTGTTGAGCTGTCACTTTATTTCGCTCGCACTGTCTTCGGCGTAGAACATTAGGAGATATAATCCACTCCTTTCCTGCTTGGGGGAATAACCTCTATTGTTGGGTGTCATAGCAAAGCAAACTTCATTATTCATTCCTCTCCCGTGAGCAATCAGGAATAGACTATCTTCATTGCTCATCTCTCTCTCCCATGAGCAAGGAGAATATGGGCTCATCTCACAGGTGAGGAGTGAGTTCTTGAATTATGGTACAATAATTGTGACAGTCATCAGTCCTTACAAGAAAAATGGTAAGTTTTATGCAATCTTAACCACCCGCTTGGGAATGGATGCAAGTGATGATTCAAAATAAAGAGACCACCTCTTAATGGTATGAGGCCTTTTGGGATATCCAAGAGTAAAATCGTGCAGGTATAAGGCCCAAAAATAAACAATATTATATTAAAGGGAGGTCTAGGTTGTCACGAATGGTATCAGAGCCTATACCCAATTGGAAGTGTGGCCAACGAGACGTTAGGTTCCCAAAAAGAGGGGTGATTATGATAATATCAGTCCTTACAAGGAAAAGGGTAAGCTTGTACAATCCCACATCGTTTGAAAATAGTGGATGATTTATAAGTAAAGAACCCATCACCTAATCGTATTAGGTCTTTTAGGGTGAGTCCAAAAACAAATCGTGTGGGTACGAGAGTCAAAGAGGAAATTTCATACCAAAGGGAAGTAAAGGTTGTTGTATGATAACTATTTTTAATATTGATCTTAAATGTGAAAGTTTGCGCCTATTTTCAATTTAGTATTCCATATAAAGTATTTAGGACCATACCTCAATGTATCATTACTGTTAGTGTACTTGACGAGGTTAAAGTGACGTGATTCTCGCAGAGACATAATGCCATCATGCCATCAATCAACATTTTCCCATCAATGTCTGGGAAGCTCGTTTGGTCACCGTTAGAGTATGGTAACGCTATTCACCCCTTTAAGTGATTTTTCTAAGTGATTTAAGACTTCGCAGTTCTTTGAAGCTTCTTGTTTGAAAAAATTGCAATGAGCACACTGCTGTAAACAAACTCCAACTCTATTATTTGACTCTGTTATGGACATTTTATATATATATTATATATATATATATATTAGTTTTAGCTATATTTATATACTAGTTTAAAACACATTCAAACACATGTAAGAAGCTTTAGTTTAACATTTTTAGTATTCTAAATTATAATTATTATTTAGATAAATGATTCTATCCAAAATATATATATTTAAATAATGATGCATTACTTTGACTAAATGATATTGTGAATTTTAACAAATTATAATTAATAAAGAGTGAGGCTTGGTTGCAACTTTGTTAACATATAGATTTGTGACAAAATTTGAGACATATTGTGGGTACATATTCTTATAATAAAAGGTATATTGACTCTTAAAAAAACTCACTGTAAGACAAAATTACTTGACCAAAAGTTTAAATAGTAAATTGTGAGAGTATGAATAATTAAGAAACTCTTATTTTTAATGTAGTTATAGAAGTAAGTAAAGATATATTAGAGGAAAATTATTTTACTGGATAAGTTGAAAGAAAAAAATAATCTGAAAAAGAATTTAAAAAATTTAAGACAAAAGAGTTTAACGAAGGAAAAAAAAAAACCAAAAACAAAAGAAAGAAAAAGGAAAAGGAAAGAGAAACAAGGGAACTGGGTCAAAACTTCCAATCTCCAAAGAAGAAGAGTAAGCCCAGCGAAGAAGAATAAAAAAAAATTTTAAAAAAGCTAAAAGCAAAAATAGATGGACGAAAGTTTGAAACAGTGCACATGCGAGAGGAGCTACCGTAAAACAAACTCCCTTCTCTATAAATGTAATAGATATCTAGATACGGTAACATTGGACATGTTATTATATTATTTGAAACTAGGGCCTAAAAAGAATGTGATGGTGATTTTTTTTAATAAATCATTTAAATGTACTCATTTTTCTTGTCTTAGCAAAATTTTAAAAAAAAATGGTACCTGTTTTTTTGCTAGGCAGAAATTGGTTCCCAATTCTTGAGAAGAACAAATCATAGCAGTATGAACAATAGCTATAGTCTACAGAGACCCCCCCCCCCCCCCCCTTTTTTTTTTTCAATTGTAGACTCCAAATCACGGAGAAATTAAATGTAGACTTGTGGAAGAACAGAAAAACAAAAACAATAGTTGACGTGAAAGTCTTCTATCCTAACTTTTATTCTAGACCCTAAACCACCTAATTACATGTGACGATGCTAGAGGAAAAAAAACATTAAAAATGACAGTTTTACTGTGATTTAGAGAGGAGAAAAAAAAAGGGTCCTCACATTTGATGCCAGTAACCAACGTACATAGGATGGAACAGAGAAATATCTGAAAAATAAATGTTTTTTTGGTTCACTGTTGATGAAGATATTGCTCATCTTTTTATGCATTGTGATTTTGTAAAAGCTATTTGGGCATGCTTGGAGAATATTTTTCTGTCATAAAACTAAACTCCAAAACTTAAAAAATAAAAAAATGACGACATCCTTATAGTCATATTAATAGCAACACTTCCAAAATAAATAAATAAAGATAACAACAGGAAGAAAAACACAAAAGGGTTCCTCTTTCAAAAGGATGAAACTACGCTGGCCAAACCATATACTAATCTCAGCTATTTATTCTCACAAATCCATATATTTTATTATAACAATGAGTTTCAAACAGGCCACTACCCAAGAGGCTTTGCCTCTCCTTATAAGAATGCAACAATAAAAAGAAATGGGACAACCCAGAGGTCTGATGTTAACCCTGCTTCAATTCATACATTTTCTCTCCACTCAATATCTCTGTAGCTATATGACCTTTGTCAAGACGGTTTAAAGAAATGAACCAGAAGATTCGGCAGGTGGTGATCTTGGAGGAGAATAAAAGAAGGGCTTGGGTGGTACTTGCAAGGAATCAAGACTCCCTTCCAACATTTCTATGACTTTACTCATTGTTGGTCGGTTCGAAGGGTCAGTCTGTATGCACCATAAGCTCGTTATTATCATTTTCCTCACTCTTACTCTGTCTTCTTGGTCTCTAATTCTCTCCAATTGAAGCTCTTCATCTAGCTCTAGGCGCTTGTAAACCCAATGTGGAAAATATATTTCACTTGTATTGTCAACTCTAACATTGATATTTTTTCTCCCTCCCACCATTTCTAAGATCATCATTCCGTAACTATAGACATCGGACTTGTATGATATGCCTCCAAAGTTTCTGGAGAATACTTCAGGAGCAATATATCCAGCAGTGCCTCTTGGACCCATCGTCGAGCTGATGATACTATCTTTTCTTTTACAAATTTTGGCGAGGCCAAAATCAGATACTTTGGGCACAAAGTCTACATCAAGAAGAATGTTATGAGGCTTTATATCAAAATGCAAAATGCGCGTATTGCAGCCGCTGTGTAGATATTCTAGTCCTCTAGCGATGCCAAGTGAGATTTGGTAGTTTGTCACCCAATTCAGCCGATTACTAGTTTCAGCTGCATTTTCGTCTAAAATGTACTTCTCAAGAGAGCCATTTGGCATGAACTCATAAATTAAAGCTCTTTTATCTCTCTCGAAACAGAAACCCAACAGAGTAACAACATTAACATGCGAAGTTCTGCTAATGGTTGCCACCTCGTTGATGAATTCTTGTCCATCTTCGCCTTTTGTTCGGTTCAACACCTTCACTGCAACAAGACTGCCGTCGTCCAACTCTCCTTTGTATACATCACCAAATCCTCCTCGGCCTAATTTTAACTTGAACGAGTTTGTCATTTTCTTGATTTTCGAATAACTATATCTTTTGACTCGAAGGGGTTCACAGTCTCTTAGGAAGGCCTCAACATTTTGCCGAGTTTTATTGTTCTCCTTCCAAAAGGAAATAATTGACTTCTTCCTCAAGCAGTAGAGTATCACGACGATAAACCCAATTCCAGCAACCGTAGCCGCTGCAACATATATCAAAGGAGTGATTAAGCATGAACAAAAATGGAAAAAATGTCTCCAGATTCTTTTTAACTGAAGAACACTGAAATTTAAACACGTTCGTTTAAGACTTTCAAAGGCTGTCTTATCCTCTTCTTTGAGAATTTATAAAAATATTGTCACCTTCTTATGCAAGTTCAATGTTGCCAGAAGACCTTTAATTTATCTGAATATTGATATTAAGTCAAACTGATAAGTTAACAATCCAAAGGACTATAAGCAGAGATATTTGCATTCTCTAAGCATATCTTAGTCATAAGGATTCTGTAATCTTTTTTTATTTTTTTTTATTTTTTACCTATTCCTGCTGCAAGGGCCGGGATTCTGGGTTTTCCTGCAAAATGATCAGTGATTCATTTCAGTAGAGCAATACATCGTGTAAAATGTTTCGTTTTCAGAATATACATATTACAAAGTGATTGACTCTGGAAAAAGAAACGAAATCCTATGGTCTTAAAATACAATTTATCCATCTTTATATTTCGCCAATACTTTAGTAAAGTACTGCCCAACTTGAGTTTTAACAGACTAGCCAAGATGCTAGATTCCTGAATTTTATACGTGGAACTCTTATGCATAGAATGAGCTTGCATAGATTTCATCCACAAAAGTTAGCTCAAATAGAGAGTGTGACTAGTTCATATATAAACACCACAACAAACCAATAACTTAATGATGTGTCACAATCTGGCACACTCTCATGCCCAAAGTGTGATGTAAATGAGCCGAGGTCCGAATGCACCATCGTGTGTTAAGGCTATCTCTTATGTCATGTTAAACGGGTTTGAGCAGAACTCAGTACAAGCTAGATTTAGAGGTCAGGATGCCCAATTCACATGTAAACATCGTAACAGTCTAGTAACTTAGTGATGTGATATAAATTTACAATCTAGCAATACACCAGTACATAATCAAGTGGAGAATGAGTTGCCTCCTACTTAGAACGACAGTGAAAGGAATTGGACAGGAATTTCCCAAAGTGAAATCTTCTCCTCAAATTTGGATATCTCATTTCCTACCCAACTAGCAAATATATGCCCCACAATCTAAAATTTGAGATTTCCATAAATCCTTTTTTTTTTCGTTAAAGAAAATATTTTGAGTGTTTTGGATACTACTGGACAGAATGTGAATTTTACTACTAAAAAAGGCAGAGTAGAGAAGAAGAAACTGATCGAGAATTATGAGTTGATTCGTTAAAAAGAGAAGAGACTGACCCGTCATCGGATCACAACGCGCAGCGTGAGGCCCATCGGAGCAGTAACACTTGAAATGGAACGTCGAAAAATCGAACCCGCACTTGCCTCCGGTACTGTTGCAAAGGCTACAGCTGCTCGAAGTCCAGTTAAGCATGAATCCTCTGCTCAGCAGCTCTGTAGTCATATCCTCACTCTCTCTGCTATATCCCATTATGGGCACATCCACCTTACTTGATCCAATCCCACACTTTTCATACGCTTTCGCCACTTCTTTGTCGTCGTTTTCAGGCAAGGCCAGAACCAAATTGTTCTTGTTTTCGGCAGAGCAGCCGATCTTGTACTTCAGGAGATCATTATTCGTCTCGACAGCAGATGAGTTGCAATTTTGGACCAGTGTAACGTTGCTATCTTTGGAAGAAAGATAAAAATCAGTAGGGATAGACAGGTTCCGGAGAGGAGGAAGACAGGTGCAGTTGTTCAGATACGAAAAGGCGGCGTTTGAGACGACAAGGGACTGGTTTTCGTAGAAGATGGTGCGGACAATGTACTCGCTGTCGATGAGCTTGAGAATCGGGATAGGAGATCCATTACTGTCATTGCAAGAGAGGCGAAAACCCGGGTACCCGCAGTAGCTGTGCTTGTCTTCGAAATAGAAGGGGAAACTTATTGGCTGACTACCACAGAATCTGGAAATGCCGCAGTTCTGGAAATATTGGTCCACGGCACCAACAAAATTGTAAGAAAAGAGGAATGAGATTGCAAGGAATACTGAAAAGAGATGGAAGAAGAGGTTTTCCATTTGGAGATGTGAAAATAATTTTTTTACGAGACGGTGGATGCTTATAAGAGACGGAATCTACTTTTACAGTAGACGTTCCTGTCATTGACTTTGAAGCTTCTTGTTTAAGAAGTCCTCGGCGGTGGCTGGTCAGACCATTGCTTAACGTTTCAAAAATCTTGCAAATGGGCCACCCCTCTAATAAAACAGAAACCAATTTTAATTTTAATTTTAATTTTTAAGTATCAGTATATGTAATACATGAGTTATCATTTTTTATAAGTAAGTGGTGACACATAAATTGATCGCATCTACTAATAAAAATATGATATATAAATTGATATTTAAAAAATTGAGATTAAAATTAATATCCCTAGTACTAAAAAAGATTTTTTTAAAAAACTTATTTTAATTTCATCCTCGTATCCTTATTTTACTAAAAAGAGAAGCCATTTGATAAGAACATTTTCATTAATTTTTAGGAAAATTTGGGTTTATAAGCAGTTTTGAATACTTGTTAAAAAAATGATTGAATTTTATTATTTATGAAAATATCCCGAGTGTTGATAGACTCATCCGATCAAATAATGATTGACCAATAGAAACACATATTATTATTAGTCAATCATGATCATCATGATCATTTAGACAATGATCGTTTTATTTTAATTTTACAGAATTTCATTCATTTATGTTAAAAATGCTTAAAAATGCCACTTACCAGCATATCATTAATTTTTGTTTAAGAAGAAATTAGACTTGCAAAGCACCAATAAGGAATTTCGATTGCTACAATCAGTTATGAATTCTAAAAATTAATAATTAAAAACATGTTTTTGTTGTCAGTGATCCTGCCAGTTATTTAATTAGTCCTCTTTTCTGGAAAAGAAAAAAAAGAAAAAAAAAAGTACCTAGTCATTTAGTTGCTAGGTATAGTAAACAATTAGCGGTTTTTTTTTTTTTTTTTAAAATTTGGAAAACATAATTACATTTGAAAGTTTGATTAAAAGAAAAGATAAAGTAAACTAAGTTGTCTTCTCAAAAGAGGGGAAAAAAAATTAATAGGAGTTTCTTCGATATGATTTTTTTATTAATTTTTTTTAAACTATCAGTAAAAACTCAATTTTTTATCGTTTTAATTAGTTTTTAAATATCAAATGTAATAACTTATGTCTTACTTTGATACTCGTATGATTTTGCTCTTAGACTTAACTCCGGAAAGCCTAATAACGACGAGGATGATGATTATTAGTTATGGGGTTTTTTGTTTTTATTTATTTATTTTTTTTTTTTTTTTTGGAAAAAACCAATTTGGGGACCCATTTCAATTTGGGCTTCTACATCTAATTAACTCATCTCGAGTAAAATGACTTTATTACCCTTGAGTGGCACTTAATTACCTCCGAGTCAGCTTAAACCAACGGATATTTGACAGGAGGAGCAAATTAATTGATAACTTTTCATAGTTCAAAGAGTATTTTTAACGGTTTTCGAAATTCAAGTAACAAAGTTAATAGAGCATCAAAGTTCAGGAAGTAAAGATGAAATTTGTTCAA
Organism: Ficus microcarpa; assembly: GCA_025413485.1. Classification (NCBI taxonomy): domain Eukaryota; kingdom Viridiplantae; phylum Streptophyta; class Magnoliopsida; order Rosales; family Moraceae; genus Ficus; species Ficus microcarpa. The sequence continues at coordinate 10,150,112 of CM046385.1, read as the reverse complement.
AAATTTATCACTAATTCACATGTAATTAGTTTCTAAAAATTGCTAAAAGAAAACTTACTCACAAAAAAATTTCTAAATTGTTATTCAAGAGAGATGAAACTAATCAAAAAACATAGAATTATTATGTTGTGATGATGAGATGACAGACTGGAGCAATTATATAAAAGCTTACAACTAGAAAAAGGCTTACACCAGAGCCAATGTGGGACACAATACTATCCTAAAATTTCTCAAATCTTAACGAAATACCAAACGTGTACGGATAAACAAACATTGTTTTAATTGGGTTTTGATAATTTAAGTTACCATATTAATCTCCTTATTTCTTATTAGAAGCATATATTTTTTTTAATTATTCGAGAAATCCTTAAACTTGCTAACCCCGTGAAGATTTGGTGTTTCATAAACTGAGTCGTCCATGGCTTAACTATGGCGCAACCTCTTTGAAGATATAGTACAAAGAGGGAAACTATCCTATCTTTCTTCTTTTTATTATTATTATTATTATTATTATTATTATTATTTTTTTATTTTTTATTTAAGCATAACAGAAAAAATCGACGAAATGAAATATAGATATTGATGTACGGTTTTGTAGATTGTTATATATAAAATAATCATATAACTACTACTTTACCAATGAAAGTTGTTGGAGAATTTTTATTTTTTGGTTGAAAAAAAGTTGTAGAGAATTGTTGCATCATATTTGAACATTTTAATGAATCCAGGCGTTTGTTGTATGGATTTCATTAAGTCACAATGCACTCACGTAGTTGGTAATCATCTAGGGTAGTGTGGCATTCCTTGGATATTCACCCCAATAATGTACTACAAACATAATCAAGCAGAGCTTTTTAAAAGCATATGAAAAAATATCATATAGATATGGGTGAATCACATAATTTTTTTTTTTTAACTATGACATATTTATGATGTCTAGACCGTTAAAAACTATATCATATTATCAAGTTTAGTTAATTTTCCAAATTAATTCAATTACCGTAAGTAAAGTAAATAGATAAATGCAAGCAATTTTTATAAGGTTTGATTACCCTAATCCTCGAGGCCACATCCAGATGATGAATAAAACGATTACAAGCATTACTAGACTTATACAAACCGAATACTCCATCTCCTTGTTGCCGTTGGTCGTCTTGAACTAAGTAAATGAATCTATTCTATGAGATCCCCTTGCTAGCTATGTTGAACTCTCTTCAACCGCTAATGTCTTCTCCTGAAGACTTCAAACCTTTCTCTCAAAAGACATAAGAATGCAACAGCTTCAAAAAGTCTCAAAGTACTCTGATAAATCTCTAAGCTCATACAACACAACCTGTTTTTGTGACAATAAATAAGCAGCCACACAAAAACACCAAAAAAATCTCGGAATAGAAATAATTTAAATTTCAAAGTGTTTCCTGATTTGTTGTAACACTTTCGAAAATTGCCTGAAATTTAAATATGAAAATTTCCTCCGTAATCCAAATTAACTTTCCTTCATCATTACCACTAACAAATCATGAAAACCTTCAAGAAAATCCAGAAATAAAATCTTCCAACCTTCCAGATTTCAAATGTTAGATTCATCTCTTTTTGGGATAGTTTGAATTTCTAATTTAAATAGGATAAGGAAACCTACTCAAATTAGAAATTTCTTTTTAAATGAAATCCCAAGATAATCTCCAAATTTAATGCACCCAATCATCATTGATTTGTATCAAAAATAGAAACTACCAATATGTAGACCAAGTTAAAAGCACGCTACCATGTCAACTTCTAAAACAAATAACTTACCCAGCTTCCATAACAAGTAACTTTCCCAATAAGTATGTGACGCCCTTATCCTACGTAGGGTCGTCACCTTACTTACTTAACTATATCTTTCTTGAAAATTCGAGAATAATTTTTTTTTCTTTCAACATTCATATATATAAATAGATTTTGCCCGTAGCAATTTACCATACATACATACTGAAATAAAAAGATCGTTTAAAGTTTTTAGTACCAAATACACTATGTGACATAATTTGTTTTTTTATTTATTTATTATATATATACATATATACAAAAACTTATTAACTCAGAAGAAGATGCGGAAAATATGCGTAGTGGTATCCATACCGCCCTTCATCCGCCGCAACGTCTACATATAGCCCACTATTTAAGCTGCAGGCTTCTTACCTACAGTATGAAATATAATTAATGAGCTTTCGCCCAGTAAGCACAAACGTAATCTCACAAACACATTAAAGTATGCCAACATCATAAAATATATGCATGAACCATTTATGTTCATTTATGAGTCTTTTATGCTCAATTATTATCTTGAACTTGTTATCTTTCCTTAACCTGTGGGCCCCTTGTGTACGTACCAAATGCGCGCTCTCCAGATAAAGTTAGGGGTTTGCAAGGTCCCTAACAATTCTGGAAATTATTAAACTGGAACATGAATAGTCCTCCACTTTTGGGAGGTTGGTACGACACTTTACTTGTATGTTCTTACCATATTGTTTATCATTAGTGAACATATATCATGATGTCACTGTATCATATCACAACTTATACTTTATTCATAAATCATAACATGGCATGGCATTTCTACAAACATAACACTTTTGCAAACATAACATTTTTGTAAATATAACACTTTTGTAAATATGACATTTTGTAAATATAGCACTTTTACAAACATAACATTTTCGCAAATATAGTACTTTTGTAAACATGATATTTTGTAAATATAGCACTTTTGCAAACATAACATTTTTACAGATATAGCACTTTTGTAAACATGACATTTTGCAACCATGACATTACGTAGAACATAGCACAAAACATGTTATAGCATATTTGAAAATATTTAACTATCTTCCATACTGCAGGTGAGGTTTGTACTTACCTCTTGTGCTGTGTTCTGAGTGTTGCGACCTCAAATCGGGTTGCAACAGCAAGTCACTTCCTGCTATTTGAAAAAGTATAGGATAAGGATCATATCATAAAAAGTTGGTGACCTAACCAACATTCAGACATAATCTTAGTTGTATGTCCCCAATATTTGATATCTTACTTGGTCACAAATAATCATCTTACTGTTTAAGAATAATCAAACTTTGATTACTCCTTAAGAGGTCACGTTGGATAACCTCTTTTTGTGCTAAGCTTCTAGCATACTGCTAGGCTTTCTTTAAAACCTTGGGCTTTACTCTTATATCATAATTTATTGAGTTAATTCTATTAACCCTCTTCTCTTAGCCCATTTTCTAGGTTCTTGGTATTCCTTAGGGTTACATTGGATAACCCTTAAGGTTTCACTTAGTTGAATGTTGGGTCAACCAAAGTCAATGTTTAGTCAACTAATGATCAACCCTTGGTCAACCCTTTAGGGTCAACCTTGGGCTTTGGGGCTAAGCCTGGTAACTCGGGTATTATTCCCGGTTACGGTTCGTAGTCGGCTTGTTTACAGATTTTATCTTGAAAATATCATTTCCTTACCTTTTGGAAAATCTTGTGTAATTTAGCTTCAAAATTTCCTTAATCTTTTTGTAAAAATTTCTACCTTTGAAATTGATTTTTATAAAAGTTGTTTAAGGTTGAAAACTGCCTTTGGAATAGTTTTCATAATTAAAAATAGCGGTTTTAAATAAAATGTAGTTTTTCGGGATTGTTTGTAAAAATTAATGTGTAGGAATTTTCGGTTCCCTGCACACTCCTCATAAAACAGTATCAGTTTAAAAATATACTCCGAATTTAAAAGACTTGTCTTTACAAAAGTTGTAGCTCTCAAAAAATACTAAAACTTTTGTGTTTTACGAAAAATCTAGTTCCGCTTATATTTTTGTCAGTTTTTGTTTGAAACTGGCTGATCATGTTAACTGGGTCTGGGCAGACCAGCCACGGATTTTTATAAAAACGGAGGCCATTGGAGCCTCATTTTGGGATTCTGCCCACGTTGCCCCTAGGAAAAGTTGTTCTGAACAACTTTTGTGTTTTACATTTCACCCAGTTCGGCCTCTAAAGGCCTTAAATTTTCACTTTTCCAAAACTGGCCAGTTTCGAATCCGAATTGGCAGTTTCGGTTATTAAGTCCGGTTTACGTCCTAATTCGTGGATTCTATCTCGACCGACCACTTCGGAAGCTTACATAACAATCATGTAGCATTCCTAACGTCCCACATGAACCCATAAGCAGCTCAAACGGATCCATGTAACCCATACCCGAAAGCCCTAAATCCTAGGGTTGCATGGTTCTAAGTTTGGCATTCCATTCAAACAAGCATCATCCACACACCCTTAAGCTAGCAGTCCATCATGCACTGCCTATGGCAGATTTTTAGACCAAAATAGCGGACACACAACATACCCATCTAGCATGAAATCTATCAACCAACAAGCACAAATCAAGCAAGAATTTAAGCCAAACACCCTAAATCACCTAATCAAGCACATACTAACCAACTAGGGCAAGAAAATTAAAAGTGGACTTATGTCCTTACAAACCAAATTGAACCACAATTAAAATTCCAAATTGAACTCAAAATGAAAGGTTAGGGCTCAAGGAAATTACCTTAGACCAAAGTTAGGGTTTAGTCACAAAATCTCTTTCTTCCCCCTAGCTCCCTTTGCCCACGGCTTCAAACCCAAATTGGGTACCAAAAATTTTGGTTGGTCCTTTGGTTGCTCCACTCCAAAACCGAACTCCACCACAAGGTTTTCCCCTAAGATTTTTCAGTTTTTCCTCTCCTTTTTCTCCTCCCTTCACTCTCGGCCACAGCAGCCAATATGGCTACAAAAATTCTCAAATTTTTTTCTTGGTTTCCCTAGAGCAAGATCGAACTCTCCCAAGGAAAAGCCCTATGGAAATTTTGGTTTTTCTCTTCTCTTTCTCTCCTCCCAAACCCACGGATTTTCTGAAGAAAATGGGCAAGAATTTGGCTAGATTTTGTGAATTAAATGATTTATGGGTCACCTATTTATAGAGGTGGAGAAAGTTTGTGAAAATTGTGAAATTGTCCCATGAAAACTAATATTTTCATTAATGGGAGGTGAGGTGGCCGGCAATGGATGCTGCTAGAAGGTTCAAGAATTCTTTCCAAAGCTTGAAAAATAATTATGATGTCATAAATCCAACTTAAGATGGCATCATCCCCCCTTTGGCCTCGTTTGGCTATTTATCTCAAAAATAATCCATTTTTGTGCTACACAGATATTTCTAATACTGTGCTTTACTTATACACAGTATTTTTATACTGTACCATAGTACAAAAATTTATCTGTGTAAAAACGGACAGTATAATTTTTTTCTTATTTTTCCGAGCCCTTTTTACCTTTAATCTTAACTTGGTGTGCTTGATTTTCTATGGTGGTTTTAAGGCCTATTCTTGCTATCTAGCTCACGCAAAATATTTTTCGCAGTATACTTTCCACACTACATTTCAAAATATTGTAAAGTCAACCCTTTGACTTTTCTTAGTCAAACTTTGACTTTTTCGGTTAAAGTTGACTTTTTGGTCAAACCTTTGACTTTCGTAAAATCATGTACTTTTCCATCCTTTTCGACTCAAAAAGCCGTTTGCTAACCTTAGCATTCTATTTTGAGTCTTATATCCAATTTAATGAGAATTCAAACATTAACTAATAAAATTATGAATTTCACATTGCTATTCATAATTTTCCATGAAACATCTTATAAACACATATTACGGACTTTCAATTTCTTATGAGTAAGGAAATCATAAGTTCATGAAAATTCGGGTCTTACAAAGTAGCTAGTCACATCTTCAAAAACATACCAACTCCTAAAGCTAGGTAACAAAATATTGTTTTTGGTTTTTCTAACAAAGTTACCATAAATGCCAACGTACAAAAAACCTAACAATCTCCCCCTGGCATTTATGGCCCAAAACGCAAGTTACAGACATAAACCCAAAAATTGTTCAAAATAATCAAAATGAACAAAACCAAAAACAAATTAGTAACTCCCCCTCACAAACAAGCTCTCCCCAAGTCCCTGTTCTCTCCCTTTTTGATACAACAAATGCCAAAGACAAAAAGAACCTTTAAGGAAACTTCGTTGGAATTGAAGCTGATTGAGATCGGATTCTCATCATGATTACCTTTTCCCTCCAAACCTCTAAGAGAATGCAAATAGAAAACAAACCATAACTTCGAAGGATCTCAAAGATTTTTAGGGGCTAGACTTTCCGTCAGGGAGATGAAAATGATAGAGAAAGTGAGAGAACATGAAATAATGGAAAAATCAAACACTAAAATCAAAAAATGTTTTTGAAAACTCACACAAAACTCAACCAGATTTACCCACAAAAACAACACATTTTTCTTTTCAAAAACTCAGAGAAAACACGCAAGAAGCAAACTGTTTCAAAATATGTTGCAACATCAGGTGCAACACCATAAACATATACCTAAGCTTGAGACACACAAGCACACGTTTTTTTTTTTTTTTTTTTTTTTTTGCATTTTATTTTTCAATGAACAAAATAGAAAATGTATGAAATATAATATTAAACATGAGCAATTGACCCTAATTCAGAATATTTCACATTCACAAGATGCAAAATTTAAAACTCAAATTGGAATCACATGCAATCTCATTCAATTGACTAAGAACTAGAACCAAGTGTGTGTGTGAAAAGTTCAATCTGATACCTTTTATTTCAGAATGACCTTTGTAAAATCTTGTTGCAAATTACCGTTCACCAACCTTTGTTTTTCAAATATTTGTAGATGACTAGTCTGTAGCTTTCACTCTATCCCTAAGGCAGTGCTTTTCTCATGGTAGATCGTCCTCTACATATTGTTGATATATAGGCCTAGATTACTCATGGATAGCTTTGCACATTAGGGTATGTAGCTTTTTCCGTCAAAGGCCTCCTTTTTCTTTTGAATCCCCCTAATTTCAATTTTTTTTTCAATTTCTTTCTTTTGGGGAACCACAATAAGATCAAACAAAATCCTCTTAACTCAAAATACCATCAATCTCACATAGTGCACAAAAGGATTGGTTCCAATTCATAATCAGTATCCTGTAAAAACAATGCATCCAGATTCAAGAATTAAAATTTAAAAATTATAAATTAGAAACAAATCAAATCAAAGGTCAAATGCTTGATGCTTAAATGCAAACCTTAATATGCAATGCGGAGACAAAATGCAAATCACATCCCGCAAATTCCTAGGTATATGGGGGTATGAGCAATTTTAATGGTTTTAAGGTAATTTTCTTGTAGGGTAAAAATATGTTAAAACATTTTTATTGGTTTTGTGGGGATATTTATCAATATTATGAGTGCAAATAAATTCTCCCTAAAATATAGAGAACTATTAATTTAAGGTGGTCAAGACTAATTTATATATATACTTACTATATTAAAATTAAAAAAAAAAAACTAAATTAAAATGTAAAAAAAGAAAAAAAAGCTAGGAGAACCGTGCCCCCCCCCCCCCCCCCACCACCCCGGGGCGTCTTTGAAATATTTGGTGGATGAATCTAGATACTTTCTAAACGCTTTGATTTTTTTTTTTTTTTTAAAATATAATTTTATTGTATGCATGGTTAGAAAATCAGCACCAACTTGTCCTCACAAACGAATTTTTCTAGACACCTTTCACACTTAAACTTAAATGACTAATTACTATAAGTGAGGCAGACTAGCAGTAACAGATTACTATAATGGATCCGTAGTTAAAGGTTCAAGTGGTTGGTGATTATCTTTGATACTTTTCGTAGATGTGAAGGTTTGCGCCTATTATCAATCTACTATCAATATGAAGTGCTTAGGACCACACCTGAATGTGCGTATAATTACAGTCAGTAAGGTCGAAGGTGTACGTATCATTACAGTCAGTATATACAAGGTTGAAGGTGTACGTAACAAGGTTGAAGTACTGACTTGTTCATCATAGAAAGATAGGGTTGGATAGTAATGCCATCACTAAACTTTCCCATCAATGTTTAGGAAGCTCATTTGGTCACGCTTTGAGAGTACGGTAACGCTAATTCCCTCTTCCGAATATTTTTATTTGAATTTTAAAATTAAAAAAAAAAAAAGAAATGATTTAAGACTTTGGAGTTCTTTAAACTTCTTGTTTGAAAAAATTGGAATCTAGTTATGGTAACATTAAACATGTTATTCTATCACCACATGTCACGGGGATGAGATGGATATTTGAGAGTAAGGGCCTAAAAATAACGCGCGTGATGGTGATTTCTAAAAAATATATATATTTATATAAATAATTGATTATGTACTTATTTTTCTTGTCCTGCAAAAATGGTACCTTTTTCTTGATGGACAGAAATTGATTACCAACTCTTGAGAATAACGAATCACACATGTTTGAACAATACTAATAGTCTATGGGAGTCCCCTTTTTCCTTTTTCCTTTTTTTTTTCTTTTTTTTTTTTTTTTGTCAGATTTCATCACCTAGAAATTAAATGTAGGCTTACTGGAAGAACAGAAGAACAAAAACAAAAGTTGACGTGAAAGTTTTCTATCCTAACTTTTATTCTAGACTCTTCAACCACCTAATTACATGTGATGATACTTCCAGGAAAAAATAACAATTACAAATGACAGTTTTACTGTGATTTAGAGAATAAAAAAATAAAATAAAATAAAATAAAAAAGAGTCCCTCACATTTGATGCCAGTAATTAACCAACGTACGTAGGATTGGTGTGCATGGTAAGGAGAGAAACAGAGAATTATCTGAAAAATAAGGTCTCTCTCTCTCTCTCTCTCTTTTTTTTTTTTTTTTCCTTTTTCACTGTTGAGGAAAATATGGCTCATCCTTTTATGCATTGTGATTTTGTGAAAACTATTTGGGCATGCTTGGAGAAAATTTTTCTGTTATAAAACTAACGCCAAAACTGAAAAAAAAAATTATTATTATTATTATAAAAATTTACATCATCCTCATATTCATGTTAATAGCAACACTGAAAAAAAAACAAAAACAAAAACAAAACAAAACAAAAAAAAACTTACAAATTCATTTATTTTATTACAACAATGAGTTTCAAACAAGCCTCCGCCCCAGACGTTTTGCCTCTTGTTATGAGAATGCAACAATGAAAAGACCTCAGTAACCTATGGAAGAATCAAAATACGCGTTTAAATTTTGAGAAAATTATCCATAAAACATTGTGTATTGATACAAGTAGAAATCCTGAATGTGAGGTCCGATTTCAGCCCTGCTTCAATTCATAAATTTTAGCCCAAGTCTTAATAGCTCTGTAACTATATGAGACCGTTTGAAGAAATGAATCTTGAAGACTAAGGAAACAAGAAAGGCTTGGGTGGCACTTGCAAGGAATCAAGACTTCCTTCCAACATTTCAATGACTTTACTCATTGTTGGCCGGTTCGAAGGGTCAGTCTGTATGCACCATAAACTCGTTATTATCATTTTCCTCGCTTTTACTCTGTCTTCAGCGTTCCTCATTCTCTGCAATTGAAGCTCTTCATCTAGCTCTAGACTCTTGTAGACCCAATGCGGAAAATATACTTCACTTGTATTCTCAACTCTAACATTGATATTCTTTCTCCCTCCTACCATTTCCAATATCATCATTCCGTAACTATAGACATCAGACTTGGGTGAGATCCCTCCAAAGTTTCTGTAGAATACTTCAGGAGCAATATATCCAGCAGTGCCTCTTGGACCCATCGTCGAGCTGATGGCACTCTCTTTTCTTTTACAAATTTTGGCAAGGCCAAAATCAGATATTTTGGGCACAAAATCTGTGTCAAGAAGAATGTTATGAGGCTTGATATCAAAATGCAAAATGTGTGTGTTGCAGCCGCAGTGTAAATATTCTAGTCCTCTAGCGATGCCAAGTGAGATTTGGTACTTTGTTTCCCAATTCAGCCGATGACTAGTTTCAGTTGCAGTTTCGTCAAATATGAACTTCTCAAGAGAGCCATTTGGCATGAACTCATAAATTAGGGCTCTTTTATCTCTCTCGAAACAGAAACCCAATAGAGTTACAACATTAACATGCGAAGTTCTGCTAATGGTTGCCACCTCGTTGATGAATTCTTGTCCATCTTCGCCTTTTGTTTTGTACAACACCTTCACTGCGACAAGACTGCCATCGTCTAACTCTCCTTTGTATACATCACCAAATCCTCCTCGGCCTAATTTTACCTTGAAGGTGTTTGTCATTTTCTTGACATTCGAATAACTACATCTTTTGACTCGAAGGGGTTCGTAGTCTCTTAGGAAGGCCTCAACGTTTTGCCAAGTTTTATTGTTCTCCTTCCAAAAGGAAATAATGGACTTCTTCCTCAAGCAGTAGAGTATCACGACGATAAACCCAATTCCAGCAATTGTAGCCGCTGCAAGATATATCAAGGAATGATTAAGTATGAACACCAAAAAAAAAAAAAAAAAAAAAAAAAGGTTACCTTATCCTCTTCTTTTTAAATATCACCAGATTCTTTTTAAATGAAGAACACTGAAATTTAAACACGTTCGTTTAAGATTTTCAAAGTCTGTCTTATCCTCTTCTTTGAGAATTTATAAAAATAGTCACCTTCTTATGCAAGTTAAATGCTGCTAGAAGACCTTTAATTTATCTGAATATTGGTATCAAGTCAAATCGATGAGTTTACAATCCAAAGGACTATAAAGCTGAGATAATTGAATTCTCTAAGCATGATTTATTCACAAGGATTCTGCTATCCTTTTTTTTTTTTTTTTTACCTATTCCTGCTGCAAGGGCCGCGATTCTGGATTTTCCTGCAAAATGATCAGTGATTCATTTCAGTAGAGCAATGCGTCGTATAAAATGTTTTGCTTTCAGAATATACATATTACAAAGTGATTGACTCTGGAAAAAGGAACGAAATCCTATGGCCTTAAAATACAATTTATCCATCTTTATATTTCGCCAATACTTTAGTAAAGTTCACTACCCAACTTGAGTTTTAATAGACTAGCCAAGAAGCTAGATTCCTGAATTTTATATGTTGAACTCTTATGCATAGAATGAGCTTGGATAGAACTCATCCACAAAAGTTAGCTCAAATAGAGTGTGTCTAGTTCATATATAAACACCACAATAGACCAATAACTTAATGATGTGTCACAATGTGGCACCCTCTCATGCCCAAAGTGTAATGTAAATGAGCCGAGGTCCAAACCTACCATCGCGTGCTAAGGCTATCTCTTATGTCATGTTAAACGGGTTTGAGTAGAACTCAACACCAAAAGCTAGATTTAGAGTTTAGGTGCCCAATGCACATATAAACACCATAACAGTCCAGTAACTTAATAATGTGATATAAATTCACAATCTAACAATATATCAGCACATAATAAAGTGGGGAATGAGTTGAGTTGCCTCCTAATTAGAACGACAGTGAAAGGAATTCGACAGAAATTTCCCAAAGTCAAATCTTCTTGTCAAATTTGGGTTTCTCATTTCCTACCGACTTAGCAAATATATGCCCCACTATCTAAATTTTGAGATTTCCATAAATCTTTTTTCTTTCGTTGAACTTAGAAAAAAAAAATATTTTTAGTGTTTTGGATACTATTGGACAGAATGTGAATTTTGCTAGTAAAAAAGGCAGAGTAGAGAAGAAGAAACTGATCGAGAATTATGAGTTGATTAGTTGAAAAGAGAAGAAGAGACTGACCCGTCATCGGATCACAACGCGCGGCGTGAGGCCTATCCGGGCAGTAACACTTGAAATGGAACGTCGAAAATTCAAACCCGCACTTGCCTCCGGTACTGTTGCAAAGGCTACAGTTGCTCGCAATCCAGTCAAGCATGAATCCTCTGCTCAGCAGCTCTGTAGTCGTATCCTCACTCTCTCTGCTATATCCCATCATGGGCACATCCACCTTACTTGATCCATTCCCACACTTGTCATACGCTTTCGCCACTTCTTTGTCGTCGTTTTCAGGCAAGGCCAGAACCAAATTGCTCTCGTTCTCGGCAGAGCAGCCGATCTTGTACTTCAGGAGATCATTATCCGTCTCGACAGCAGATGAGTTGCAATTTTGGAGCAGTGTAACGTTGCTGTCTTTGGAAGAAAGATTAAAACCAGTTGGGATAGACAGGTTTCGGAGAGGTGGAAGACAGGCGCTGTTGTTCGGATGCGAAAAGGCAGCGTTTGAGATGACAAGGGACTGGTTTTCGTAGAAGATGGTGTGGACGATGTACTCGTCGCCGTAGAAGTTGAGAATCGGGATACGATATCCATTACTGTAATTGCAAGAGAGGCGAAAACCCGGGTATCCGCAGTAGTTGTGCTCGTCTTCGAAATAGAAGGGGAAACTTATTGGCTGACTACCACAGAATCTGGAAATGCTGCAGTTCTGGAAATATTGGTCCACGGCACCAACAAAATTGTAAGAAAAGAGGAACGAGATTGCAAGGAATACTGAAAAGAGATGGAAGAAGAGGTATTCCATTTGGAGATATGGATATAATTTTTTTACGAGTCGGTGGATGCTCATAAAAGACTATCTACTTTTACAGAAGACCTTCCTGTCATTTACTTTGAAGTTTAAAAAGTCCTCGGCGGTGGCTGGTCAGCCCATTGTTTAACATTTCAAAAAACTTGCAAATAGGCTACCCCTCAATTACGAGGACAATACTTCTAATCTCAATTTTGTAATACTAATTAATATGACGTCTGAATTGTTGTTTTTTTCTTAGTAAGTAGCAACAAATAAATTAATCACATCTACTAATAAAAATATAATATGTGAGTTGATATTCAAAAAATTGATGTTAGAGTTATTATCCTTAATATTACAAAGGATTAAAAAAAAACCTTTTTCAATTTTAACCTCATATCCTTATTTTACTAAAAAGAGAAGTCATTTCATAAGAACATTTCATAAATTTTTGAAAAAAATTAGGTATATAGGTTGTTTTTGAACACTTACTAAAAAAATGACTGAATTTTTTATATATGAAATGAGTCAAGTGTTGACTTACTCATCCGATTAAATAGTGATTGACTAATAAAAACATATATTATATTGATCAATTAGTGATTGATCATGATCATTTAAAAAATGATTATTTTATTTTTAATTTTACAGAATTTCATTCATTTATGTTTAAAAATGCTTTAAAATGCTACTGCCGAGCATATCCATAATTTTTGTTTAAGAAGTAATTAGACTTGCAAAGCACCAATAAAGAATTTCGATTAGTATAATCAGTTATGAATTCTAAAAATTAAAAATTTAAAAAAAAAAAAGTTGAAGGAGATACCCTCTTCCTCCCTCCTTTCTCTCTCCCCTCTCTCTTTTTCTCTTTAATATGAAATTACATAAATCTATTAATAAAAATTAAAAGTCTATTATTAGTCTATTATTTATGAGAAATATAAGGATTTACAAAAAAAAAAAAAAAAAGTGTTATTAATATTTATGATACATCTTTTAAAAAACTTGTAATCAATAAAATATGTTATTATTTGTCGACTTATTCAAAAGTATTTGGCATATGAATTGTCATTTTTTACTGGAAAGTAGCGCATCACTTGATTGCTTCTATTAATAGAAAGATGACACGTGAGTTGATACATAAAAAACTGGGATTAGAATTGGTGTTCGTAACACTACTCTATGCTATGTGACGTCCTAGAAATTCATAAACTTGATTCATGAATTATTATCATGGATTTCCTTCACTAATATAATTCTAGTAAATTATTTTGATGAATTCCAAATTTCATGATCATGAATAATTGTATATGTATCATTAATATTATGATGTCGATGATTTAATAATGTTGAGTTTCTCTATTTAAATGAGAAATTATAAATATATAAAAATGAGTTGAACGATATATAAATTTATACGAAAAATTTATTATGTCGTAGAAAAAGGATAAATGTTAATTTTTGAAAAAGAACCCAAATTTTTATTAGTAGGTCAATTTGATGACTTAAGTATTTATTTTGGCCATATCAATAGTTAAGTTTTGAGAGTATGATTGGGAAAATTAATGTGTCATATAGATAAAAGATGAATAATTAGGATTTACTCTTAGAAGATCCAAATGTGGAATATTGATCAAGAGTTGTGCTTAGATTTGAAATCAATGGTGTAAATTTTATGTTAAAAGATCCAAGGCAAATCAATGGCCAAGCTTTGAATGATAAGTGACCAATAAGAGCTTAAGGTAAGGAGTGGTGTGATGGAAGATCTAATGGATGAAAATAAGGATGACAACCTTTGATCAATTGTGGAAAAATTGGAAGAAAGAAAAACAAAATAAAAATGAGAAAAACAAAGGAGAGATCCAGATTTTGTGGTCAAAAGCAAGAAGAAATTTGAACAAATAAGAAAAACAAGAAAGTGGTGCATACATGCAACCTCATGTAAGAGATGGCATAGCTTATTTTGATTATATATCACAAAGGAGAGACAAGTGAAAGTGACCCCTTGTCTCAACTTTGTTGAACAAAATTTTCAACCTAACTCCCTCTCTTAAGTGGGGGCAATGCAAGGGGAGAATCAGCAAAAACTTTTTTCATTTTTACCCCTCAAAATACAGTTCCTTTAAAGCAAATGTTGACTAAAAACAAGCCCCCAACATCTCATTCCTAGCTTCTCTAGCCACCACCAACACTATTCTCCATCTCCCAACACCCCTCTAGCACCCTCCTCCCTCCATTTTCAAGCTCCAAACAACCCCGTTACCAAGTTCAAAGAAGTATGAACTAGAGTTAGAGGATGTGTTACTAAAGGTAACATAGTGGTATTCTTTATATTTTAGTCATTTTTGGAGAACTAAAGCATGTTGTTTAGTTGGAATCTTAATATTCGGCTTCTTCTTACTTAGGAAAAGGTTTTAAGAAAAACTTTGGAGGTCCGAGATCTTAAAGGAACCACAAAGCATTCTGGTTAGATCTACGAACTTTGTTAAAGCTTATAATTGTTGTGGTAATATGGCAAGTATTAAAAACTTTCGTATGAAAAATAAATTATATGATAAGATTCTACAGAGGATAAAATTCATTTTAGGTTTTGGAATCACTTGGTTTGTTTTTGTATATCTAAAGTTATGAGCATTTGAAGTTGTGACATAAAACAAGAGAGAAAATAAACCTTTGGGGTATAGTCTAGCCACGGGTTTTATGTACTCTGAATCTTTTAGTCTTAAAATTTTAGATTTTAAGTTATAGATCTGAAAACTAGATTCTTTAAGCTTTCCAACAAGGTATCAGACGCCTCAAACGGATTAATGTGCAGTTTTTGGTGAATTTTACAAATTTGAATTACGAACCGAGAGCTTTTGCTGGAACCCTATACCAGTCACAGGTTTTGTATAATTTGGGTCAGTAAACCATAATTTTTTACAAAATTTTTCTTCGTGAATGAACTAGACACATAAATTGTCCAATGACATATATATTTTTCTTATTTGAACTTGTAAGTGAATTGTTATGATTTTACTAAATTTACTCATTAATCTGGACATATAGTACATATGTGGGACTAATAGTAACAAAACCTAAGTATACGGTATGAAACACTCAAACACTGAAGGAAATAACTTTATGCTATAAAGTAGACACCTCAAGCTTTGAAATAAGTTATAATGTGTTTAAAATGGATATGTGCATAAATTTTAATAAATCACATAATATTATATTGTAATCTAGTAAACTGAGATTTTACCATAAGACACTTAGAAAAATGTCCACATTAATCTGTGAAATGCTTGAAATCTTGGGAAAAAAAAATTATAAAGATAGAAACTAGATATTTCAAGCTTTCCAACTAGTTATCAAGTGTCTAAAATGAGATCATACTCAAATTTAAATAAATCTTACAAGTTAAAATCTCACACCAACAAAACAATTAAACATTAAATTGTGACATAAGGGTTAATCATAACATATAGATATATTTATTTGTGAAATGAGTTGGTATTAAGTGTATGATCAAATAATGTGAAAAACCCTAACTTTATAAAGTTGAATCACAAGTTTTAAATGGACTAAGATAAAGTATTCTAGAGGATTACTGGGCATATACCAAGAGACTACCTAAACCCAACTAAATGATCATAACTAATGGGATTGGGATTTATAAGCTCAATACTAGATGGAAGGTACACACTTAGGTGACTCCTTGTCACCTTAATTGATTAATTAATTAAAAATAAATAAATAAATGATCTAATAAGTATATAAAAAAATGTAATTATGATAAAAAAAAAAGTTAGTTAGTAATTAATAAAGTAATTAATTAATAATTCATTAATTAAGTATAAGAGTTAGTAAGTGATAATTAGCTGTATAAATAAGATTATTATGTTAAGTAACTATATAATTATAAAGCATGATTAATTAAAAATTAATTAATCATTAATCATTGATATAATTATTAAAATAACTATACATGATTAATTAGAGATTAATCAAACATTAATTATTAGATTAATCAAATTATTAATTATTAACATGAGAATTAATAATTGATAATTATTATATGAGAAAGAATATTTAAGTAACATAATTAAATTATTAACGATACAATTATTAATTAGTCAATTAAAATTATGTAATTTAATTATAAATATTCAATTAAATAAAGTAATAATTAACTACGACCTAGTTAATTAGTTAATTAATTAATTAATCAATTGATTTATTAATCAATTAAATTAAATTAAATTAAATTAAGTAAATAATAATTAGAAGAAATTTATTTAACACTTAATTATTAATTAGAATTAATTATTAAGGTTAATTCTGATATAAGTAAATTAAACTTACTTTAATTTATAAAATCAATAAATAAATTAGTAAAGTTGTATAACTATGATTCTATATAATAATGAGATATTGTTAAATCAGAATAATTTCTCAAACTTACGTAGTATGAGGTACAACTCCGAGAGTTTAATTACATAAGACAAATAAGTACAAACCTCAACTATAACATAAAATAAAATGATTTTCTTCGTTGATGTTCTATGTTTGCTATGATTTGCCTTGATGATGTAATGAGTACATGAGTTATATGTATTGCGTTGATTAAACATTTGACATGCATAATTTCTCTTACACTAACATGATTGATATGCCTCACAGATATTTATGTCATAATAATAGATGTATAGTGATATATAAATCTACAAATTGTCACAATTAATGAGAATGAGGCTAACAAAATATAAGATTAAGTGTCGTAACAATCTCATATTAGTAAGAGGATATGATTAAAATGAAAATTATAAGTTATGACCTTGGAAGTAGTTAGAAGGTCGCTCCCCCAACTTCTTATTGGTTGCGAATATGGGTACAACATAAAGGCCCTTAAGTAGACAAGACATATATATAATAAAGCAAAATTAAACACAGATAGACTACATGCATTTTTGAACATTCTTAATGTTACATGTGATTATATAATTTTATGAAAATGTTTTGTGAGATATTATTTGTACTTACTGAGTGGAAGCTCGTACGTGTATGTTCGTGCTATAGGTAACGCAGGTAAACAGCCCACTACTTAAATGTTTTCTGGACTGGTGAAGCTGTGCTGAGGCGATTAAGGAAGAGAGTGTGATATCACCATGAATTTAATTTTCGCATCTAGATTTCTTAAATTATTTTGTATCGACTATATTTATAACTATATTTCCAATATTTTGGTACTACTAAACTAGTAGGAATACTTTACGAGAAAAAGACTTTAGAGTCATTCCTTCTAACTTACATGAAGTTATAGCTTTTTAAATATCTTTTAAGTACGAATTTGAACATGATATTTATTATTTAGAGATTTTCAATTTTCTCAATTAAAAATTTTAATTTATTAAACTCTTTAAGTACAAGTATAATCTGTATATAAAATATATATATATATATGTATTTTTGAAACCTAACATAAATAAGTGTTAATACTAAATGAATTAAGAATAAGTAAGTGTAATAACCTGCCTAGCACAGGCTGTTACCTTGCTTACATACTTACATACATACTGGCTAAAACACAGCGGAATTTTTTTTTTTTTTTATAGACGAATTACATCGTGCAACTTAAAAAGAGAAGTCTGGAATAAACATATTTACATAACATAAGTACTTAGATTTCAAAACGCGTAGCGGCATTAATATCACACGATTTCACAGTACGCCTCGCCACGCTCTGCCACCTTGCATCAAGCATTGCTTGTAGGCTGCTTACCTCCAGCATAGACGTAATATAGTGAGCTTTCGCTCAGCAAGTACAACTGTCTCGTCCGCGTCATACATATAACCATATTGTATACAATTCTATCTTAACATACATACAATACATAACCATTCATAACATCATACATAACAGCATAACCTAACAATGCCTATCATGTGCATGGTCCAGTTATGCTCATCTTTACTTTCTTTGCTTATCTTTCTTTTAGGGCCCTTACCTTGGTGTTCGTACCCGGCGTGCAACTATGGAGTGGTTGGGGCGGCCAGCCCAATCCAACTCACACCATAGTCCTACCCGACCTCGGACGGGTGGCACGACACCGGCAAGCTCGCTTGCCTTTTTTTCCTTTCTTATCTTTTCTTTATCTCATTCTTGAGCTTATTTATCTTGTAGGAAATTAGTGAACATGCAACGTGATGTCACATAATCTTAACTCATGCTTAACATTAAAATGATGCTTAATCATGCTTTTTATAAATCAACATATAACATGGCATCCTAGCACAAATAGTATGACAATTAACATATTGCACAGCATCACATAACATACGTTGCATACACTCTTAGCATACATCTAATCTTACTTTGGCAAGCATCAACTAAAGCCTATGCTGTAGGCAGAGTTGTACTTACCTCTCTTGCTATGTCCTTACTGGCGCTGTCCTGCTCTTGGAGTACAGCTACGAACCCTCTCCTGCTTGAGAAAGGACATAGGTGAGATTCTGCTTCTAGTTGTAGAATGTTGGTGCCCTAACCAACATACCTACCAAAACCTAGTTGTATGTTCCCTACAGATATCTGACTTGTCCAAATAGGCCTTTACTGATTGGGTATGATTCGAACTTGATTATTCTCTCAATAGGCTACGTTGGATAACATCTTAGTTAGATCTTTAATCTATTATTGGGTTTCTTGAACTTTGGGCTTAACCTCTCATTATAGCTTATGGGGTTAATCTCCTTAACCCACTTTCCTTGACCCATAACTATGTTATTGGTTTACCTTAAGGTTACGTTGGATAACTTTTAAGGTTACCTTTTACTAATTGTTGGGTCAATCAAAGTTGACATTTGGTCAACTACTGGTCAACTACTGGTCAACTCTTGTCAATTCTGGGCTTTTGGGGCTAAGCCCAGTAACTCGGGTTCTATTCTCGGCTACGGCCCATAATCGGCTTGATTACCATTTTTATCTTAAAAATTCATCTCTTATCTCAAAACTCTATTTCTTATCTTAATATTCAATTTTCTTGCCTTTTGCACTTTTACAAGGTTTAATTTAAAAATCCTTAAAACTCTTTATAAAATTTTGATTTTTGAAATAACTCTTTGTAAATGTCATTTAAGGTCGAAAACTGCATTTGTAACAGTTTTCCTAGTTAAAACAACGATTTAAAAACACTTTATAGTTTTTAGAAAATATTTGTAAAACTAAGGTGCAGGAATTTTCGGATTCCCTGCGCACCTTTCATAAAACGCATCCAGTTTAAAAATCTGTTGGGAATCTGAAAAACTTGTCTTCATAAAAGTTGTAGCTCTCGAAAAATGATAAAACTTTTGTGTTTTGTGAAAAATCTAGTTATGCTTGCATTAGTGCCAGTTTTCGTCTGAAACTGGCTGATCCTGAAAAACTGAGTGAAAACTGGGTCTGAGAATCAGCCACAGGTTTTGCTAAAAACGGAGGCCGTTGGAGCCTCATTTCGAGATTCTGTCCATGTTGCTCTCTAGTAAAAATTGTTCCGAGTAACTTTCATATTTTGAGTTTTACCCCGTTCGGCCTCTAGAGGCCTTAAAATTTCACTTTTCTGAAACTGGCCAGATTCGAATCCGAATTTGGTAGTTTTGGTTTTACTTCCGGTTTACGCCCTATTTCGCGAATCTAACTCAACCGACCACTTGGGGAGCCTACAAGCCAAACACACAATGTTTTCTAACGTCCCATGACTGTTCCCGTGAATCCATGCAACCCAAATCCAAAATCATAAACCTAGAGTTGCTTTGGTTCTACTTAGCATTCATCACATACAAGCATCACAAAATGCTCCCTAAGCCAACATGCATCAATATGCTGTCTAGGGCAGATTTCGGCCACACATTGGGGGACATACAACTTAAGTCTTCTAGCATGAAATCAACCATCAATCAAACATAAATCAAGCAAGAATCAAGCCAATAATCATCCTAAATCTAACAAATCAAGCACACACCAAACTAGGCATAAAACCATAAATGGACTTAAGCCCTTACAACCAATCGAATCTCAAATTGAACTTGAAATTAAGCTTAAAATTAGAGGGTTAGGGTTTTAGAAATTACCTAGACCAAAGCCAAGTTTGGTCACCCAAAATTTCTCCTCTCCCCTTTGTGCTTTAGACCCACGGCCACACCAAGATGTGGGATCCAAGAAAAATTTATGTTGGCTCTTGCTTGCTCCTCCTAAAGCCGAACTTCACAAGTAAAAGCCCTAAGAAAATTTCAACTTTTTCTCACCCTTTGCTTCCCTCTCTTCTTCGGCCACTAGACACCCAAATACCCACAAAATTTCTCAAACTTTCTCTAGCTCTCCCCCTTGCAAACCGAACACCCAAGGATCAAAAGCCCTCAACAAATTTCGGTTTTTCACTCCTCTCTCTCACTCTCCTTGGCTGCCGAAATTCTAGGAAGAATTTGCAAGAGTTTGGCTACAATTTCTCATTTAAAGGAATAGGGAAATAAGGGGGGTATTTATAGGCATTTGGAAGCTTTGGGTTTATTAAGTTTTGGCCCCAAAATTTTAGCTTTCTCTCTTTCTTTCCCCATGGTGGCCGGCCACTTGTGTGGTGTGGGAGGCTGCACGTCTTCAAGCTTAAGGTAGTGGATAGTGAGGTTATGAGGTATGGGTGAAATGTCCTCACCTTGTTAGGACTTGTTTGGCTTTCTTTGTCTCCAAAAATTCATTTTTCTTTTCTTTGTGCTACACAGATAATTCTAATATTTTGATTCACCAATCCACAATATTTTTATCCTGTACTGTAGTACAAAATTTTACTTGTGTGACTTTTCGAACCGAATAATTTTTCTCTCAATTTTTCGAGCCCTTTTTGCCCTTAATTTTAACTTGGTGTGCTTGATTTTCTAGGGACGTTTTACGGCCTATTCTTGCTATCTAGCTCACAAAACATTAACTTGATACTCTTTCTTTACTACTTTTCAACATCTCGTAAAGTCAACCCTTTGACTTTTTATCAGTCAAACTTTGACTTTTTCGGTCAAAGTTGACTTTTGTAAAATCGTGTACTGTTTCGGCTTTTTCGACTTGAAAGGTCCGTTTCTGAACTTAGAAATCAATTTTGAGTCTTCTCGACCCATTAAAATTAACAAAATCTTTTAAAAGCCCTAAACTGAGCTTTTTCATAATTACCTTCATAATGTGAAAATTAATTTCATAGAAGGAAAATATGATCATGGAAAAATCGAATATTACAGTAAGTTAGTTAATGATCCGAAAATTCGGGATGTTACAACTACTAATATATATACACACAAATACATATATAAAAATATATATATGTATATATATATATCTCCCAATCGGTTACAAAACATAAGAATTGGCCTTGGCACATGAGCCAACAATGGGGGAGGGAAAGATCGAAGTGCCTTTCTAATTCCCCTAATCAAGCTTTCAGCAAAAAAAAAAAAAAAAAAAAAAAAAGGAGACAAGATCATTGATATGACTCACAAATTACGTTTTTTAAACCATCTCGTTTTGCAAACCTTGCACACAACACATGATATATACTCATGCTCTAGGTCCCAGGCCAAAACGTTTTGGGAGAGCACTTGAGAAAACTGCTGTTATCACCTTATGTGGCACTTCTCATGTGTGATCATTCCCTCCTAATCAAAAACGTTTTACATCTTATTTACCCAATAAATCTCTAGCCTAAAAATTCCCAATTTTCGAAACCAAAAATTCCATGTACATGATTTTGCATGAACATCTTGCAAAGTTCTTAAGAAATAGGCAAAGATGAAGCAGAGCAAAATGACCCTCTTCATAAATGACCCCTCCATAAGGATCAAAAGGGAAGTAAACGAGGGAAATTTGCACGTCCGAGCAACGATCATTCTCTCGCTACTAATGACATTCTCCACAATCATTCTAGGCATGTTCGTCCACGACCGAATCAGAAATTTCATGAGCTTACCCGAGGACTCTCTCTTCCCTCCATTGAATCAAGAATATTCCTCACCTTCTAATGCATATTCAAATTTCTCGTCTGATCTCTCGAGCCCGAGAGAAGAATTGACAGATTGGATTACTCCGAAGGAGGTTTGGCATTCCATGAGTGATGAGGAGCTGCTTTGGAGAGCCTCATTGGTGCCTCATGTTGTCGAGTACCCTTATAATCGGACCCGAAAGTTGGCTTTCATGTTCTTAACAAAGGGAAGATTGCCATTGGCTGCACTTTGGGAAAGGTTTTTCAAGGGATATGAAGGACTCTACTCCATTTATCTTCATACATCGCCGGATTACACCTACGATCCACCGGAATCCTCAGTGTTTTACAAGCGGAGGATACCAAGTCAGGTAATTTGATACATTGACATTCTAATTTTCTATTACGCCTAGAACCATTACTTAGAAACGTTCTTAAAAACTAGCTCAAGAGAATTCACGTATAAATACAACAATAGCCAAGTAACTTAGCATATGTAAAGTCTGGCTCTAATAACATATTGGACTTGGCTAGATCTCGTTTTAAGAAATTAGCTCAAGGGAAAAATGGGAAAAGCGTGTCAAATCCACACGAACATTATAACAGTCTAATAACTTAGCGGTATGTGACAAATTCACAACGAAACAAATATCATGTGTAAATGCTCTTTGTTTTTTTTTTTTTTTTTTTTTTCCCTTTAACTACTGTTATTCTTAGTATACTATATTTTGCAGCCAGTTCAATGGGGTCGAAAAACAATGATGGATGCAGAGAGACGCCTACTAGCAAATGCCCTACTTGATTTCTCCAACGAGAGATTCATATTACTATCCGAAACCTGCATTCCCATATTCAACTTCACCACAGTCTACAGCCACCTAATGAACTCCAACCAAAGTTTCTTAGGCCTATTCGACGACCCAAGAAAAAGAGGCCGCGGGAGGTACAACAAGAGAATGTGGCCTACAGTGTTGCTCTCCGATTGGCGCAAGGGCTCCCAGTGGTTCGAGGCCCACCGGAGACTTGCAGTGGGGATAGTGTCCGACTCGAGATACTATCCGGTGTTTGTGGAACATTGCAATCCTCCTTGTTACATGGATGAGCATTATTTGGCGACCTTAGTGAACATAGTTTGTCCGGAAATGACCTCAAATCGGAGCATCACGTGGGTTGATTGGTCTAGAGGTACAGGATCACATCCAAAAACGTTTGTGGGGAGAGAGATCTCTGAAGAGTTTTTGAATCGGATAAGACATGGGTTTAATTGCACTTATAATGGTCGCATGAGCACAATCTGCTTTCTTTTTGCTAGGAAATTTCATCCTAGTACACTAGAGCCGTTGCTAAAAATAGCTCCTGACTTGCTTGGTTTTAATGTGTAAATAACATGTTTTTGTTGTAAGTGCTCCTTGCTACTTAATTAGTCCTCCTTTTTTTTTTTCTTAAAAAAAAAAAAAAAAAAAAAAAGGTATCTAGTCATTCAGTTGTTATGTAGTAAACTATTGACTTTTTTTTTTTTTAATTTGGAATTCACATAATTGAAAGTCCGATTAATAGAAAGGATAAAAGAGAGTAAATGGCTGTTCAAAATAACTGACAAACCGACACCGATCATAACCACTCAAACTGACCAGAGATCACTGACCGTCGTCGGCCGGTGAACCGAACCACCCAAACAATAGGCAGCTCGGTCGTCAGTGAGGGGATATGGAACTCGGTTTAGAACCGAAACCAACCGTTTCCCTCCTTGTTTTGTTGTTCAGCGATAACCGTGAACTTGTTTAGATTTTTATGTTTTATAATTCTGTATGGGTAAATGTCCATCCCCGCCCTCCAGCGATAATTTTTTTTTTTTTTTTTTTTTTTTTTAGAACATTCGTCGATATTGACATGGCATTTTACAAACTACAAAAGTAAAGTTTCAAGTAAAGTTTCATTTAGCTTTTTTTTTTTTTTTAAAATACGAGAATGACCAATAAAATTATGGAAACTTTTATGTTCAAATTATCGAAGTTAGAAAATACATTTGGTGCATTGTTCTTAAGGGCAAAATAAGAATGAGAAAATTATTATCAATGGTAACCTAACCTAAACTCAGCCTCTATACAAGTGAAACAATATTACTATCATTGATGTGCATTTCCTGTCGATTTGAGTGCCACTAATCTCGTTGTAAAAATCTTCATACTGACTTTTTATCAAGCTCTAACATTCTATTCTTTACAAGCAAAGTTTCGATCGACGGCGAGCTGAGGAACGCATTTCTCGATGCAACTGACTTTTTTTCTGAAGCAAGACTTTGCTTGCTAACAATCATATTGCAGATTGAAAAGAATAATAAAATATTAAGTTTCAAAATAATACCTAGGGGTGGGCAAAAAATCCAGTTATCCAATACATCTAATCGAATCAATCCAATCCATCTAAAAAATTTGGATATCCAAATACCATTAGATTGAACTTATATGGTAATTTGACTCAGCCAATAGAATTTGATTGGATTGGATATTGGATTTGAATTTTGAAATTTTAATAAATTCAATCCATTTACTTATATTTTATATAAAAATAGTTTAGTTATACATTGTATAATATACAACCCAATTTATTTCTTATTTTTTTTTAATAAGTTAGCGTTTTCTTTTTTGCCTTTCTCTACTTAACCCCTTTTTTTGGGCTTTGAAAAAAAAAAAAAAAAAACCCATCACCTTATATTCTCTCAAAATTGAAAAGAATCGACACCCGTTTCCCCAAAAAGAAAAAAAGAGTGTACAAGAAAACATCATATTTTATTAACTTAAAGTTCTTATTTCATGTACTATTTATTATGATGGGTGACTTGATATATTTATTACATAATTAATGGATGACGGAGAAATAAATTCACATTTACAAAATCTGATTAATCCTTTTCAGTAGGTTTTAATAAGTTTTTTTGGAAAATAAGTATAATTCAATCCTCTAATCCAATAGATTTTGGATAAGATCGGATTGGATGATAAAATAAAATGGATTAGATTGGTTGAATTTAAAAGGATTTTTTTACAATTAGATTGAATAATGAATCGTGTAAAATAAATAAATTAAAAAAAAAACTGGTTTCAACCCAATGCCCACCCCTAAAATTACCAAAAGAAAACTTAATTGCAAAGAATTTTTAATTATAGACTAAACTTAATCAGAAAACATATATTTATTATTTTGGAATAGTTAAAATGACAAATTGAGCTTTTATTTATAAGCCTACAAGAGATAAAAAGCCTACCCCGGAGGATTTGATGTGGGAGACAACTAAAGAGTCGGTATCCCAAAATTTCCCTACCTTAAGGAGTTACAATGAGCGTACGATAATAAACACTGTTTTAGATCGGGCTTTGATCATTCAAGCTACCAAATTAATCTCTATTAATTGATTCTGAGATTTTACTAGTTTAAGAACGGAGAAAAAGCTTCTTTTTTTTTTTTTTTATTCTTATTACAAGCATTTTTTTTTTCATCAATCCGAGAAATCCTTAATTAAACTTGCTAACCACCTAAAGATTTGATGTTTTAACTGAGTCGTGGCTATGACCATGGCTTAACCATAGAGTACAAAAGAGGGAAACTGCTATCCTCCCTTTAAAAAAAAAATGTAAGAATTGTAGAAAAAAGCCACGAAGGAAAAAAAATGTTTATTTGTATAATTGTCGGATTTATTACAGATTGTTTTATATGAGATAACTTTCACTTTACTAATCAAATTTGTTAGAGGAATTTTTTTTTTAATTATTTTTGGTTAAAACAAAAAAAGTGTAGAGAAATGTTGCATCATATTTGGGCGTTTTGATGAATGTAGGCGTTTGTTGTATGCACTTCATCAAGTCTCGATGAGCAACATACGGTGAAAACACCAAGTAATCATCTTCGAATTATTTACTTGCCAGACATATAACAAATCTTTATAATTGGCAGCCTTTTTATCCCCTTGTTTAATCAAAGTACCCGAAACAAAATCCGACGTTTTCTTATCCGTCAAAAAGCTTTTCATCACATAACTCCGATGCAAATAATTCTTCCCATCCAATTGCACACTAAAAGAATCAAGTGAATTATATCTTCTACCAGCCAATACGAAAAACAACAACTATCCAACAAACAATGAAAACGAAGACCATGCAACTCAAAAGCGAAAGCAATACCAATTACCAGAGCCGAAACGTTACAGAAAACAAAATTGTACGAAACTGTTTGGACTGTCCTGTGTACAGAAATTGATGGCCCAAGATACGTAGGCCATGGGAGGTAGAGCAAGAGAATGTCATCGACAGTGTCACTCTCCGATTGGTGTAAGGACTCGCAGTGGTTCGTGGCCCACCGGAGACTCGCCATCGAGACAATGTCTGATTTGAGAAACTATCCGTGTTTGTGAAACATTGCAAACCCCCTTGTTTCATGGATAAGCATTATTTGGCATAGTTCGTCCAGAAATGACCTCAAATTGGTGCATCACATGGGTTGATTGGTCTAGATCGGTAACATCCTGCAACGTTTGAGGAGAGAGTTGTGTATAATACATGGCTTTAGTTGCACTTATAATGGTTGCATGAGCACAATCTACATCCTTTCTACTAGGAAATTTCATCCTAGCTAGAACACTAGAACCTTGGCTAAAAATTTCGTCTGTATAAGATCATTCGCTTGGTTTTAATTTTTAATTGACACGTTTTTGGGCAGTATTCTTCCTAGCTAAAATAAGTACTCATGATTGGCAATTTGTATTAACAGATTGTATTCGTGTTCACTCGTTTACTAATTGTGTAAAAAACATAGCAATCCAAACACGACACATTGATTAAACTCATCAGAAAATTTCAATCTAAACACAACCTGTTATTTAATCGTCTTGTTAGTCATGACAACCAACATAACCCGTTCAATTTGATAAGTAATACTATAGTGGCTTATTTGACATGATTATAATAATTTTAATATATTTATTTGGTCAAGTTATCTTTTTTTTTTTTTTTTTTTTAGGAAAACAAGTAAAGTTTACTTGCAGAATTTTAAAATTCATATTATTTGCACTTTATCTTTTCATTTTGGTATGACAGCTTATGACTCACACTTATTTAAAAAATAAAAATAAACATTCTGAAATTTTTATATGGGGAGATCTCTATTATCCAAACCCCTTCCCCTTTTCTCTCCTCCTTCCTTAGCTAGCCCAGCTGAGAAAAATATTTGTGCATAATCAATTATATGAATTACTTTTAAATCAATTATACGAATTACTTTTATAGTATATCATATATAATTAGGATAGATACGATACACATAGTTGTTAATGTGAGCATCAACCTGGTAAGTCAACCCAGAGACGATCGGTTTATTGATCGTGCTAATAGTGTCATTTACTTAAACTCACTTATAAAAATAAAATCTTGAACTCTAATTCATGTCTAGATCCAAACTGTCATCCCTACTAAGTTCTTTTTTTTCTCCTCCCTTTTTTTTTTTTTTTTTTTTGGCTGAAAAAATTATTGTCATTAGCTGCTAGTAAACTATTAGCCTTTTTTCAAATCAGAACTCTAAAATTTGGATAAACTAAAAGATTAGGAAATTAGGACAAACCTTTTTTGTAGTTTATTTATATGGTTGCTATATAAGAAGATTATCAATTGGAGAATGCATAATAGATCTAAATAATTTCTTTTCATTCCGTTTTATTTACTTATTTATTTGTTTTTGAATAATCTCAAATAATTTCAATAGTAGTAAACTAGCTCAATATGATGATAATAATTGAATTCTCATATTAGTGTAGTACTCAACCCCTAGTAGTGGACTTCGTCTAGCAAAAACATAAATAAATCAATAACAACTAGCCTTTAACTTAAAGTTCATGTGACAGTGTAAATTAGTTGTTTCGGCTTTTCTAAGCTCCTTTGGATCACACTCCAGTACCAATTATCGATTCCCAAAAAGAAATACTTTATGTGAATGGACCAGGCAATATATATATATATATATATGTATATGTATGGTTGTCCATGCATGGCCGACTATATATTTTTCTTCCACTAGAACAAATCTAGGATATTTTTTGGACCAGGCAATATATATATATATGGTTGTCCATGCATGGCCTACTATATATTTTTCTTCCACTAGAACAAATCTAGGATATTTTTTATTGTTTATTACATATACTTTGTGAACTATATAACTTTATGCTTAATTATATGCTTATTACTTACGTAATGGTACAGAGTGGAAGAATAAAAGAAGACGTTATAATTGGCCATGACTTGCATCGTTGTTTCTCAATGTTTTGAAAAAATTTTAAAAATATACAATATAAAAATATAAAAAGAGAGAGAGTGTGTAAACTGGTGGAGCTAATAACGCAGGAAATTAATATTCGACTATTATATTGAACGGGTCAATGTCAAGGTAGATAATAACTCTTTGGAGGTGGCGTTGACTAGTCTTGTAGTAACAGCTAGCCTCCCTATGGTCACATTGAATTTTTTGTTTTTCCAAAAAACAAAAAAGAGTTTGTTTGTTTTAAGTCAAATTAATAAAAATTAAAAATTAAAAAAAAAAAAAAAAAAAAAAACTAGATTGTTTGTATTGTTTTGAACTCTTTGGTCAATTGGGATGTATAAAAAAATGAAAAAATAAAAAAAATAAAAAAGACAAAGCCACCAGAGATGACTAAATTCTTTGAGGAAATAAAAAAAGAGGGGGCCATAAATCTCTTGTGACGTGCATTTTCTAGCTGGTTGTCTACGTTAAATAGACTGTTTGTCTATACTAACTAGATTAATGGTATGATGCAAATTCGGTGATTTTATCATTAGTCCCGCATTTTTTGAATAATTAGTAAAATTACCAAGTGGAACTCATGAAGCATATGTGCAGATATTGGTAATGAAATAGATTTTGCAATAACTTTACAGTATTTTGTTCATGTCTTCAAAATAATAGAAGAAAAAAAATTTTGAAAAAAAAAAAACTAATTGCTTCGAACTCAATTTCGTAAATCAGATTAATTCTTTTTTCTTTTTCTGAATATAAATCATATTAACTTGTTAATAAAAAATAGTATTATCATTTTTACTATACAATAACAACGAATATAATAGCAGATAACACGAAGGCAATTAAGAGTTTATGGGAGCCAAGCCCCACTCAACTTTTTATTATTTTGCGAAAAAATAGGCTGCTAATAGATGAATGAACTTTCTTTTTATTTATTTTCATTTTTTTTAAGACTTGATCAATCAATCATTGATTGAATTAAAATTGGTGATTTACATTATGTTTACCAAATTAATAATGTTATATAGTCAATCATTGATTAATCATTTAAAAAAATATCTTTTAATTAATTTTTAAAAATTTTGGTCATTTATTAAAAAACTTCTTAAAAAAACTATTTATCTGTAAATCCCATTTTTAAAGTAATTTATAAACATCTATTTTATGATATTAATACACACATGACTCTCACAAAACATATATATATATATATTTTTTTTTATTTCTCACAAAAATTCCTAATTCTGTCACTACATTAGTGTTAAAAAAAAAAAACTGTTAGATAATAATTTAGACGCATCATCATACAAATTCTTATTGTACCCAAAAAGTTGATTTTAGTTCGAATCATTAGCATAACTAAAAAAACGATTCTGTTGATATATTCGAGAAATTAAACGTTTTTTATGTTTTGTTATGTGACATTTTTTACTTACTGTCACGTACATGATACTTTATCACGAATGGTAGGACGCCTTACCAATTTATGTAAAAATCAAGGTAATCATTATAGATACATGAGCTAAACATCCACTGTTTTGTGGCTGCAAACATAATCTAAATTATATAAATTAGAAAGTTTATATTCGACTCTACTAAAAGGTGTAGCGATCAAATTTTTCATTCTGCATTTATAATTAGGAAAAAAAAGAAAGGAAAAAAAAAAGAAAAAAAAAAAAGAAAAGAAGGTGCATCTCCTATCTCCTATATTATTACGAAAATGAGCTTATGCATATAGCATCAAAGAAGTCAAAATCGATGGTTCTGTAACTCTGTTGTGGTCTTAAACTCCAGATATACATTTGAAGAGTATGCCTTCATTTTTTGCCCCCATTCAGCCGTTAAAGAGAGAGAGAGAGAGATAGCGATAGATAGAGAAAAGAGAGAGAGAGAGCAAAGTGACAAATTGCGTCTATAATCAATACTTCCTCGTGGATTTCCTCCACCTTTTTACATGGATTTTTCGGTGCAACAACGGGTGGTGGTGGTGAATCCAATGGAGACTTTTCTCAAGATACACATGGAATATTGAAACCGTGACACAATTTTTTTTGGCTTCACAAAAAACAGGACTTGTTCTTTCCTGTTAGTTTCTTTACTTTTCTTGTCATTGCTAGCTCAACAGCAGGATATAGATAAACAAAATAAAACGAAAGGGAAAATTAAATTAAATTTTTTTATTTAAAAAATACCACAATGGTAAACTCAGGACCTGTCATGTGATGAACACTGAGGGGAGTACAACATACGCTGTTGGAAGTAATAGATTGTCACATGAAGGTTCCATTTCTCAAATTTTAGGACATATAAGATGAAATCTAAATATTTACCAATACGTTGATGTAAGAGAGAGAGTTTTTTTTTTTTTTTTTTTTAATCTGTTAAGATTTTTTCAGTCCCGATATTTGGTAGCTTCAATTTAAAAGATCTTGTTCGATTAATATTATTAAAATTTAATTCATTTTTAATGAACTTGGATCCAATCTTATAATTGATGTGGATAGAAAGTCTAATGCGGTACTTGTTAGATTGTAACTTTGTCTTCTGTTATTATTAAGTAAGAGTGCTCTTGCGATTTTTTTTTTTATTTTTAGATTGAGCTTCATTTCCCCTTGAGTTAATTTTTGTGGATGAGGTTTACCTAAGCTCCTTTACCATTGTATTTGCAAATGGTGGTGGGTTAAGATCTGGTCCATTTGCATGATATATTAGGTATGAGAGATGGAGTTAGATTGTGAATTTGCCTTACATTATCAAGTTATTAGATTGTTGTGGTATTTATATTTGGATTAGACTCCCATCTCTCCTTGAACTAACTTTTGAGGATAGTTTTATGCTTCATTTGGATGTTCTATTCAACTTGGTATTATATCAAAATGTAATATATATATATATATATATATATTCCAAAATGCATTTGGATGTCCCCTTTATCCATTGGTATTATATCAAAATGTAATATATATATATATATATATATATTTCAAAATGTGTTTGGATGTCCCCTTTATCCATTGTATTTAAACGGAATGTGTATTTTGATTGTTTATATTTTAATAATTAGTCCAACAGGTATTAATAAGAGAGAAAGTAATTGATGTAATTGATAAAACTATATAGAAAAAAAAAAAAAAAAAAAGAACGAAAAGTAAATTGAGTGTTTGTACTGTTTAAATGATCATGTATCCAAGCATAACATTTTGAGTAACCAAACGAATATGGTATTATGGTAAAATCAAATAAGGTGGTCCAAATGAAGCATTAATTAATAATTTTTTAAATTAAAAAATACATATGTATTATGACATGATGAAGCAACGAGAGAAAAAAGTAAACAGTAGTTTTTAGAAAATAATTGAAATAAATATTAGGTTTTTAAAATATTTATAGTCAATAGAATATTTATCAAGTAAATGATTCATTTACGTCAAATTTATATCAAATAAATGATTCATTTACCAGACAATAAATTAGTTACGTGATAAATTTTTAATTTACATGGTAAACCTATTACTTATTATAAATATATTAAAAACTTTTTTAATGTTAAAAACCTGTTAGTTATTTCAATTATTTTCATAAAGTAAAATTATTCTCTCTATCCTCTCTCTCTCTCTCTTCCTTTCTTTCTCTAACGCGTGAGAGTAAGGGTTTCTCAATCATTTTTCTTTCTTGGAGCCGGATTCCAAGGGTAGTCTTTGGTCTGTCTCTGATTTCCCGACTCTAGAGATGAACATGAGAATCTTATGGTGAGAGACTTGACAGAAAAGAGCCCGTGACAGGAGGATGGGCATTGTGGGAAGAAACAAGGCAGAAATGAGATAGTTGGTGGGAGTGTGTAGTTGTCATGCAAAGAGGAGATCCTCCGGTAGCTCGGCTTCAGCAATCCAGTTTCTCTCGACAATGTGGTTCATTTTATCGGCAAAGACTCTTTCTGTATGATTGGTTTTTTTTATTTTTTGGTGTCAAAGTTTGTACGTAAAAATGACGATGTCTACATCGTCTTTTCTTTTTGTGTTTTATTTTAATTTTTTTTGTTATTTATAATAATTGAGGTAATTTCTCCACCTTTCAAGTTGGTTGTTTATCAGTCAGATCTAAGTGTTGACGGTGTTTTTGTTCCGCTAAAGGTACTTCTATGCAAAGTTAATAAGTGCTATTGAGTCTTGACCCTCGATTGATCAGAAAATCTATTAATTGTCAGGATTTTGTCAAAAAGAGCCTTACATGTACTTGATTTCAATGTGCTGAGGTATATTCTAATTATCAGATCTCAAGCGCGTCATCAGATTTTACTAGCGAATTTCTTGTTGAAAGGTTTTATCTCATATAATATGAAGTTTCTTATATTTTGTATTTTTGTATTTCCTTGGTGAATTTAATGAAAATTTCCTTTCTTAAAAAAATCTATTTTTCCTAAAGTTGTTTTCTACTATAATTTTCCACGAAACGACAAGAAACGCGTAAATGACACGCGTCCCCACCGTTTCCTTTTTAATGCGCCAAGTATCTCACGGTCCACAAATAACGTTTGCCAGAGTCATACGTTTCTAAAAGTCCACAAATAACCGCTGCTTCGTCGTTCCAAATCCACAGCTCAAAAAAAGTATTTAGACGCCCCACTTGTTTTCTCTCTTCTCCTTTTCCTTTCCGTCGTTACAATTACGTCGAAGTACATAAAATCTATTCTAGTTGAAGAGTAAAAGTCCGTTTTTCACATTTTTTTTAAGGGGAAAAAAAAAAAAAAAAAAAAAAAAAAACTTCTGGACTCATCAGTAGAGATAGGAGGTTAGTGTGTGAAAATGGAATTCTCAACTCCTTAATTGACAACCAGATTGTAACTCTCTAGCTTTCAACTAATAAACCCGGGATAATTACGTACAAAACTGTTAATTAATTAAGAGAGCAAGTAGTATTCTATATATGGTCCACCTGAATATGACCCCGAAAAAAGCTTATCCCCCTCAGACAGATATTATGTATATTTAGAGCCGCCTCGTTGAGCTTTTCTCAGCTCTCTCTCTCTCCCCTCTCTCTCTCTCTCTCTCTCTCTCTCATATTTTTTTCTCCTCTAAGGAAGTTCATATTCTTGATCAATCTTTTGGGCAGGTACGAGTACAGAATTTCGTGCCGGTTTCTTGTGATGGTTCGCGTTCGAGATTTCGTTAATTTGATTCATCATTTCACCGGAGTCGTTACTTATTTCGTTTTCTGTTTCATTGTTTACTTGTAAAAAACTGATATTCTTTCATCACCAAAAGTCTTTTCTTTTTTTTTTTTCTCCTTTTTTTTTTGGAATTTTTGGTTGGGTTGTTTGCAAATTTTCCTACGGCGAAAGTTTTCGACTTGCATCTCTTGTTGTCCAAACAAATATTTTTGGATCAACAAGAGATTTCAAGGCTAAAATAAAATGAAGCCTATTCAGAGTCAAAACCAGAAGCCATTAAACTTGCTCTCAAAACTCTCAAATGTTGTCCAAATTCATTTCCTCAATTTGATTAGCTATTTCCTTCTCTTTGGGTGTGGTCTTACCTTTGGAATCATCATAACTACCTATATGAAAGACTTCTCATTCAATCTCCAATTCACACAATTCTCCATCTCAAATTCTTCACCCTCGTCGCCATCATCATCGTTGTCATCGTCGTCTTTATCGCCGTCTTCTACTTCATCGCCAACTTTGGAAGAGAAAATTCCAACTGTAAGTGTAAAAGAAGCAGAAACGAAGCCAAATATAAGCCATCTAATGGGATTGGAAGAGTATATTAAGCCTCCTAGTGTGATGCACAACATGACCGATGAAGAACTGCTATGGAGAGCCTCCATGGTTCCGCGGATACCCGAATATCCTTTCAACCGAGTTCCAAAGGTTGCTTTCATGTTCTTGGTAAGGGGACACGTTTTCATGGCACCATTGTGGGAGCAATTCTTCAAAGGACATGAAGGGCTTTACTCGATTTACATCCATTCGAATCCGTCTTACAACGGATCAGCCCCTGAAAGTCCTGTATTCCATGGCCGGAGAATTCCTAGTAAGGTCAGTTTCTTCCTAAATTTTTCCTCTCTCTTTTTCTTGGATTTTGCCTCAATTTAGCACTTTTGTTTTGTTTTTTATTTTGATCTATGATTGGTTTAGTACAATTAATCATATAACTAGTTAGCCAAAAAAGATGTTCAAAAAACCTTTGCGTTCAAATCAGGGGGATAAACAGTTAATTTTGGAGGGAAGTTTGATGCCCTTGATAATATTAATATTAATATATAGTATATATTACTTTATTTTGTTTTTATGAAAGTTAAAATTGTTTGTTAATTTGGCAGACAGTGAATGAGTTTGTCCCTAAAAAATTAAAAAAATAATAATATATAATAATTAAAAACCCAATATGAAGTCGATTGACTAACAAAATGAAAGCTATAAGGCAGTTAGACAATGATTTTATATAATTAAGATATTGCATTTCTCTGCTAGGACAAACTACCTAACTATAGTTATATAAATGTGCATATATATATTATTATATTAATTAACATATGAAGAGATTGAGTAACTGTTGAAATTAACATGTGCCCAAATAAACTAAGTAGCTGAAGGAGACAGATGTCTTTTTAGTTTTCACAATCACGATCTCTCTATTTCTTGATTGAACATGAAATAACGTGATGTTTATGTGTTTCTTTCTTTTATTTGGATTCTTTTTCATAGTCCAATCTCATTTTAGTTAGATTTGATCTGATTGCTCAACCAAAAGTTTTATCAATTTTTAGAAAGAAAAATGCAGTCACGAAAAGATATTATTAGTAGTATCTTCAAAAAAAAAAAAAAAAAAAAAAGTAAAGATATTAGTAGACTTTTAGTCATTTTCTTTACGAATTATTTAGTTTTCATTTCTTTTCCAGAGAGAGAGAGAGAGAGAGAGAGAGAGAGAGATCATGCATGATATTGAAAAGAGTAGATCTAGTTTAGGCCCGCCAATGAACACCAATTTAATTTTTTGCATCCCTACCAATCAGGCAAAGACATAGCTATCCATGTACGTACCTTGTTAGCAAAATAATCCATATACTATAGTTGAGAATTGAAGGCTTCTCCGAGATGCATCTATTTTGACCCTTCTCTTCCAAATTAGGAAAAACCCACTCGTGCTGCAATGGCATATCATTGATTTATGACCCAACACCCAGACCCCATATGGCCACATACCTCTCACGGCAATGAGTACACATTCATAATAAGCTCTCGCCTGACACCCTGTTTATCTCACTTTCAAAATTTTGTACAGTTTTCTCGTATAAAAATTTAAATTTTCTTGTTTGAATTGTGAGTTTGAATTTACTTTCTATCACGAAATCTTTATTTATTTTATTTGCTGAGAAAAGGGTCTCAAAATTTTGCAAGTGGCAAAATAGAGCCTTGGTTGCCCCATTAATTTTGTACTTGCACACTCATACGGTCCCAAATAATGACACGAAACTTGAATGCAACATTGACAGAACGTAACAAACATATTAAAGTCTCTTACACAAAATGGTAAAGATTGCACCTAAAAAAATGTTTTGAAGACTTCATATGTGATACCTATTTATGTGTCACTAAAGCCAATGTTGATATGTAGGTTGCGTAATTAGATTTATAGTATGGTAAAGTGTTTAAATCTACATTAGTAACCACACTAAGGAATCATGTAATTAGTTTAAACTCGTTTAATAATCTTCCTTACTCAAAAAGGAAAGGACACATAGATGTGACTACAAAAACTAGTACCACATTTTCACACAAGTAGCAAATTATTTTCATGTCGAAAGCAGATTTGAAAACGACACTTGCATATGGAAACACTGATGCCTCATCTTCATTTTCATGTGACGCAGGAAGTTGGGTGGGGGAAGGTGAACATGATCGAGGCCGAGCGGCGTCTACTTGCCAACGCACTCCTCGACGTATCGAACCAACGGTTCGTCCTCCTCTCGGAAGCATGCATTCCGCTCTACAACTTCAAAATCATCTACAACTACCTCATCAACGCCACTAAAAACCACGTCATGGCGTTCGACGAGCCCGGCGTGGTCGGCCGAGGCCGTTACAACTACCACATGTATCCAGAGATCTCGCTCAAGCAATGGAGAAAAGGTTCTCAATGGTTTGAAATGAAGAGGGAGCTAGCTATTGAAATAGTGTCCGACAAGAAGTATTTTCCTATTTTCCAAAAGTATTGTAGAGGTAATTGTTACTCGGACGAGCATTACTTGCCAACGTTGGTGAGCATCAAATTTTGGGAAGGGAATTCAAACAGGAGTTTGACTTGGGTTGACTGGTCAAAGGGGGGCCCACACCCCGCTAGGTTTTGGAGGACGGATGTCACGGTAGAGTTGCTGAGGAGTATGAGGAGGAATAATACAGGTTGTGCTTATAACGAGAATAGCACAAATTTATGTTACTTGTTTGCAAGGAAGTTCTTGCCTAGCACCGTGGATAGGCTGCTCAAATTTGCGCCAAAAATCATGCATTACAATGATTAAGGTGGATATATATATATATATGTATATGTATATGTTCTATATCACGATTTGTTTATTCAATTGGGTTGGATTACAATTTGGGGGCCCAAAATCGTAGTGGTCCTTCTCTCTCTCTCTTTTTTTTTTTTTTCCTTGTAATTGCATTATATTGTTAATAAGATTTTTTTTTTTTTTTTTTGGGTGAAGTTTTATTTTATTGTTTTTAATTTTTATTTTGTGTTGACTCGATATATTAATTTAGCAATGGCAAACAGTTCTTAGTGGGTAGAAAAGAAAAAGAATGCTCTGTATTTAGACCTTTCTCCTCCGGCTCATTTATGCACGGTGCTCAAGGCCAGAAAGGATTTGGCATTTTTTTTGACTACTTTACAAGTTTGTTTTCAAAAAATTCAAGCCCATTAGGCACTTTTTCTCTTTGTTGTGATATATTTTTAGAGGACATCACTCAAAGGGAAAAAGAAAAACTTAAAACTATTAAAGTTTTTTTCACTAATGTGGATCGAGAACAGTTTAGTATCCCTCCTAATTCTATATTACGGAAAACAATTAAAATGCAAAAGAAAATTGACACATAAAAACACGCAAGATTTATAAAGGATTGTCAAAATTATACCCTTTTTCAAACGTTACAGTTTTTCACTATAATATATAGGGAACTTACAAGATAAAATCAAACTTTCATACTTGCTATTTTTCTCTACTCTTTCTAATGATAAACCATCTCAACAACGCTTTTATTTATAAAGAAAACCAAGAAAACTAAGGGGGAGTTTGGTGGAGTAGTTTGAGTTGAGATTTTTAAGTTGGAATAGTAAATTTTTTTGAATTTTCAGAAAAGACAAAAAACTTTTTAGGAAAAAGACAAAAACTTTTTGAGAAAAAGATAAAAAAAAGTTTGAGTTGAGTTGGTTGAGTGTATTTGCCAAAGAGGGCATAAAATTTATTGTATTGTCCCTGCATCATGTGAGACTTTACAACGCAACAAAAACCAAGCTGACTCTAAAACCAACAACAGTATTCCATATTCACCAGAGGCTTGCCCTTTGAAAACCAACAACAGACAGTGTATAAACCGAAACCCACCAAACACAACAAGACTGTAAGGATGATTCACGTGATCATAATTCCCATCGTACTAGCTCCGTAGTTTGTCGTGTCAAGCACAGAATGTTTAAAATATTAAAATAATATGAATAGACCCAAATCATCAATGAGAAACAAATTAGAGGATATGAATTTTTAAATCCTTTTCCGCTCACTTTTCACAAATCATGCCTGCTCCGAAACCAGTTTCATTTTCAAAACCAAATAAATTTCGTGAATGACAACTACAAAAAGTGCCACTCTCTTTCAACCACTGAAAATAACTCAACAAAAAAAAAAAATTTTTGTATAGAATGATTTTGCTTCAAATAGCCGACTTAATGCCCATAAGGAAAACTACATTTAAGAATGTAGAATCAAATATTTAAAAACAAAAAATAAAAAAACAAGATTAAAAAAACAAAACCCGTGATTTACATTACAGCACCCAAATAGGTGTCTTCCTCGTACCTATTGTCTTTTACCATTTTCCTACATAAAAAATTTCCTCTACCGCGGCAACCACCACCATCATCACTGACTCGCTCCGCACGTGTCCTCCGATACAGAAGGCGACTCCGACACCGAGTCCAACCCGTCATGGCTCGGCGACACTTCGATGCCGCGAATCTCCTCGATCATCTTGATCACGTGGCTCATCCTCGGCCGTTGATCAGGTGCAGCAGCAGTGCAAGCCATGGCGATCTGAAGCAATGCCACCATCTCCTCTTCAATATCCTTGTACCTCATCAGCTCCAGATCAAACACCTCAGCCGTCCATTCCTCCCTCACCACGGACTGGACCCACCTCGGGAGGTCCACCACCCCGCCGCCGTACCCGCCGCCACTGGAACCGCCACTCTCGACGGCAGAGGGGCACTTCCCGGTGAGGAGCTCAAGGAGGAGGACGCCGAAGGAGAAAACGTCAGACTTCTGGGTGAGCTTACGGCCGTCGATGGACTCCGGAGCGCGGTAGCCGTTGGAACGAGGGGCCGGGGCAGCAAAGAGGGAGAGTCCGAAGTCGGAGACGCAGGCATTGCCGGCGTTGTCAACGAGGATGTTGGTGGACTTGATGTTGCCGTGGGTGAGCCGGAGGGACCTGCAGGAGCTGTGGATGAATGCCAGCCCACGGGCTGCTCCAGCAGCGATCTTCAGCCTCGTGATCCAGTCCAATGGTGTTCTTCCTGGCCCTCTGTTACCTGTTACAAGGTTTCAACTGAAATTACTTAATTTCCATGACCAAATTGCACAAATTACAAAATGTTCTGTTCGTCCAAGCAAAAACAAAAACTAAAAATTGCAAAACTAAAAAGCCAAAGGCTTAACATATAAAATGTTTTAAAATCACATTTATAAAACAATGACCTTAGAAAATTGATTTATTGCGACAATATTTTGACTTTTTCCAAGTAATTTCTGCATCGAAAAAACGATACGTTACACTTCCTTATTTTCATATATATTTTTTTATATAGACGAAATATTATCTAACCATTTTTTAAAATAAATTCATCTATGCAATCCACTCATTAACTATTATATCATTTTACTAATAATCCATAAATATATACTCAAGAAAAATGTATGATACACTTCTTTAAAAAATCAAAAATTATATATACACACACATACATATACGTGTTATACTTCAACCGAAATACTACTCTTCAGTTAATGGCTTATATTCAGGAAATGGGTCAAAGAATAGGGCACGGCCCAAAAGCCCACATGCTATGAATTTGTGTGGTCCAAGAAAGCTTTGGGGGGTGAGGTAGAGCGGAACTTGACTTGCTT
Organism: Ficus microcarpa; assembly: GCA_025413485.1. NCBI lineage: Eukaryota > Viridiplantae > Streptophyta > Magnoliopsida > Rosales > Moraceae > Ficus > Ficus microcarpa. The sequence continues at coordinate 10,110,004 of CM046385.1, read as the reverse complement.
TTTGGTCGTAGTTAACAGGGAAAAGAGCAGGAAAAGAACAAAAAGAAGAGAATAAAGCCAGAATTAATTATGGTAGATAAAACAAGCAAAAGCAAATATGCGCAGTGAGACAGTCTGTATTGGCATAATTATTACTTTCCCAATTTCCCAAATCGCAATTAAGCTTTTTCCCTGTGTTTGCAATTGTTTTTGTCGTCGTCATCTACAACTAGAAGTGTTCCCTTGTCCATATACCAAATGGAAAAACCGGAAATGACCAACGGAAACGGCTAAAAAGAGTCAATTCATAGCTTGTTAAGATGTTTTTTTTTTTTGGACCAAATCCTTATCCCAACTTGTGAACCCATCTGTACGAATATGATTTGAAAGCAACTCACTAGTCACTATTCCTACGTTTGGCTGCCGAGAAAATGAAAGAAAAGAAAAAAAACTATAACAAAACAAACAAATTGAGACAAAAAGAAAGGAAAAAAACAAGACATCGTAATAATAATTACCGTGAAGAAGCCAAAACAAGCTGCCATTGGGCATGTAATCATAGACCAAAAGCTTCTCCTCCCTGGCGAAATAGTAGGCCCTCAAGCTGACCACATTGGGGTGCCTCAACCGCCCCAACACCTCCATGTGCTGCTCAAACTCCCGCTTCCCACCCACCTGCGCGTCCTTCAGCCGCTTCACCGCCACCACATTGCCGTCGTCCAGCACCGCCTTGTACGCCGTCCCGAACCCACCTTTCCCGAGCATCTCCGCCGAGGCTCGAAGCAAATCCTCGAGCTCGAACCGCTTCACACCTTCAAAAAACACCATCCTTCCCCTCTCGAACCCGGGCTGGGCCGGGTACGGGCTTGACGAGTAGACGATTTTCTCTGTTTCCAGAAGCTTCGAAGAATTCGACCCCCTCCCGTCTCCGTACTTCGACGCGTAGTAGCAGTAGAGTAAAAGCGATATCACCACGATCACCAAAACATCACCGAGTATTATGGCGATCAATGCCAGAGTGCTGATCCTCGCCGTCCCGTTTCGGCGGTTATTTCTGTTGCCGTCAGACTTCTCAGGGTTTGAGTTTATCGGGAGCGTGGTCGGAGAAGACGCCACGACCTTCGGATTGCTCCCCGGCAGCAGCGGCGACGCGACTGCGCCGTCGGATCCGGGCTTCGTCGGGTTGCTCGGGATGTCCGTACAGTTCCGTACCGGAGATCCGCATAGGTTCGGGTTTTGGGAGAAAGCGGATTCCGGAAAACCCGACAGGGGTTTCGGTATTTGACCCGAGAAGCTGTTTCCCGAGACGTTGAAGTCCTGGAGACTCGGGAAGTTCAGACCGGAGATGGAACCGGAAAACCGGTTCGACTCGAGCCGGAGAGTCAAAAGGTGGGTCAAACGGTTGACCGAGACCGGAACCTCGCCGGAGAGGTTGTTGTGCGACAGATCGAGGCGGTAGAGACGGGAGAGTGACGTCACGGAGGCCGGAAACTCGCCGGAGAAGTCGTTGTGGGAGAGGAAGAGGAGTTTGAGAGCTGTGAAGTTGGAGAGATCAGGAATGTGGCCCGAGAGGCGGTTTCCTTTTAGGCTGAGAACTCGGAGCTGAGTTAGGGCTGTGAGAGGTTGGAAGGAGCCATGGAGGTCGAGGTTCTCGAGGACGAGACGAGAGACTCTGTCGTTTGTGCACGAAACGTCGGGCAACGAGCAAGGCTGTGACGTCGAGTTCCAGTGGGTGAGCTTGTTGGAGACATCGGAGGCGGCCTTGAACGCCATTAGAGCTTCCATGTCCGAGCTAGAAGAAGCTCCGAGGAGTAAGAGAGGAAGAAGGAAGAGCAGAAAACAAATGGTGGTGGGTTTCGCCATCGTTTCTCTGCAAGTAGAGAGCGAAAGACAAGACAGAGAAATAGAGAGAGAAGTGAGTGAGTGGGATTTGTCAGTGAGAAGTGAGAGAGTGGGTTTGTAATTGGGAAGCGAAAAGAATGGAGAGATGGTTAATTTTGTAATTTAGATTTTAATAATCTTGTTTTTATATCCTCGGGACGAGATCACGAAAGATGGAAGCCCTTATTTTATTAGGAATCTTCTCTTCTTTTATCTCAATGTGCTCATTTTCTTCTTTTTTTTTTCTTTTTTTTTTTTTAAGTCCTGTGCTAGTTTTGATTATTTAAATTTAATTTGATAATGATAGGATAAATTTTAGATGAATACTTAAAAAATTAATATGACGGATCTGTTTCTGTTATACATAAAGAAGTATTTCTATTTATGAGACTAAAAAATCAGAAAATAATAAGATCACTTTTAGATGCTTTATTTATCATAAATAAATAAATAAATAAAAGACTAATTCATTTTTTTACCACCAAAACAGAGATTAATTCATTTTATCAAAATTTTTTAAAACCTCTCAAAATCCTTTTTTATTTAAATACTCAAAATCAATTCTTGAATTATTAATTTGTTTGACATTTTTTGTACACAAAAAAAAAAATTGTTCCACATTTTTTAATATTCTAAAAATATTAATAATATTGTTTAAAAGATATTGCATTTATAATGTGAAGGTTTATTTTGATCATGATTATTTTATTATTTTCACGTCTCTGAACTTTTTGTTAGGGAGAGTAAGATGAATCATCTTATTTTAAATTAAACTGTATTTTTTCATTTCAGTTTTTATCTTTTTTTGAAAAAATTTTTTATCTTTTTTAAAAAATCAACAAAAATTACTATTGAAATTTAAAAATTTTAAACTAAACTCGTTCACTAAACACCCCTTAAATTTGAATATCATTTTAAATCCTGAAATGACAAATAATCTCCACGCGGTAATTACTGTTTGCTTTTAACACTGTTTTGAAAGGGACAATTGTTGTAAAAGCAGATATTGACCTGTAGTTTAGGACCAAAAATAAAAGAAACCCAAGAGTTTTTTTTTCTTTTTTTTTGTTTTTCTTTTTGTGGGAAATCCAAGAAGAATGAATTGACAAGAGCATGAAACGGAGAAGAAAAAAGTAAAAGACGATCGTGCCCTTAATTATATGTCCACGAAGAGAAAAAATGGAAACGATTATTCAAAAAAGAAAAAATGGTCCTTCAAAAAAAAAAAAAACAGAAATGAAAAAATGGAAACGACGATGAATTTGCAGTCCCTTCCACTTCTCAAGCATTCCCACCATTTTTAGGTGAAAAGTGGGCCAGCCCACTTGGGAATTGGAAATGATCGAATGAAATAACTATTTGATGTTTGGTGTAGAAGTAAGTGCGTGTTCCGCGAAACAGAGGAGCAAATTAAATGAAGAGGGACGTTACACGTGGGGAACCTGGAGATTTTTTTTCCTTTTTAATTAAAAAATAAAATAAAATGATGATAATGAAGGACGCTCCAGCAATCATGCCAACGACTGCTTTTCGTCTCGCGAAAACATGTAAATCGGACGATCTTCCGTACGTCGCAACCATCTCCTGACAGGTGTGGGCCCACTTCTTAAACCAAAACTCCGTTATTATTATTATTTTTTTCCTTGGTTTTGAGTCTTTTGACGAGCAGCTATTATGGCTGCTAAAAAAAAATTGACTGGCGGTAAAATCAAATTGATTTACAACGGCTAATTTTTTGAGACAAATACGAAATCGAGAATGACAATTAGAAATCAAAATCATTATAGTCACTTGAGTGTTGGTTTAAAAAATTACCTTGTTGTTATATGCTAGTTTATGAAATCACTGTAACGATTAGATATGATTAAAATAATAGTAGAGATTTCGATTTTCTTACGAATTTTCTAATATCAACTAATATATTATGAGTCAACTTGTCTCAGAGTTTTATTTAATTTTTAAAAGATCTTTAGTTCAAGTCACTCAATTGTATTAATCTAACTATCTTTAGGCATCGACGAATTATGTAAAAATTTATGAAGTTATTTAAGAACTCCACCATCTTCTCTCATAAAATTTATCATATTTTTAAGTTTAGAAGAAAAAATTCTTCTGCTTTCATATTTTTTTGAATGCTCATAATAATTGTCGTATTATGCGTCTATATGGAAACTCCTTAGTCATTATTCCCAAAAAAAAAAAAAAAAGCCCTCCTTAACTTTTATTAGATTCTGGATGGGATATAAATGGGGTAGAGTCAACAAATGATGTTCGACTCTTATCTTGCAATCTATAAGGGCGGGTCCACCATCAAGTGTGGTGACCTAGGATTATCATGGTTTAATATTCGAGAACCAAATAGCATTCTTGAATATTTTAGATGTAAAAACTAGTTTCTACTTCCACAATATTCCATTTAATATGTTAAGAATCACATTTCTTGTCCTAAACAATTAGCACATTTAAAAAAGTTGAGATGACATGCCATTCATTGGTTGACATAGCGCGTCGTTAGGATTTTTAACAAACATTCATCTCAATCTTTTTAATAAGATATGTTAATATCAATATGCAAATTTGATCTTCCTCTTCCTGTACTTTTTTCAAGAGAAGAGAAATATTAGGATGGGCCAATTGATACTAGCTAATAAGAGAACTCAAACATGAAGTCCGGGCGGTTTGGGAGACCTTTTAAGACGATGAAGTTTTGTTATTGAGATTTTTGGAATTGAGATACGTTATGAAAATATGGTTTAGAATAAAAGATTTTGAAAAAAAAAAAAAAAAGTTTATATTCAAGAATATCATAAATTTGACACTTTCTTATATTTATGCCCACCATAGTAATAAAGTTTATAATTTTACCATTTCATAACACAAATTATCAATTTTAATATTAAAGTAAGCAAAATTATAAAGAGGTACTCAAATATGGCTTTTCACCTAAATTTCTTAAAATAAAAAAAAAAAAAAAGTTTTAGAGTTTTGTGTGTGGTGAAAGAATAATTGGAAAAATAGATGTTTTAGCATACATGTTTTGTTGATTTCATACAAAAAAAAAAAAAAAAATTTGTGAAATAGTATATTTTTGGGAAAAAAAAAACACTTTGGAAACTTTAAAGGTCCCACAAACGCCCATTTGCAAAAGGCATCCCCAAAATAATACTATTTTAAGAGAATTGAGATCCATGTATACAACTTTTATGGAAGGATGTGATGAAAAAAATATTTCAAATGAATGAAAAGAAAAAAAAAAAAAACCTTCTTAATTCTATAAATCAAAGGTGAAATTGTCTTTTTTTAATATATATATATATGTATGTAAATTAATAAAATTTTCAAACCACTAACCCAAAAAAAAAAAAAAAAAAAAACTATATGTACAGGTAAACAAGTAAAATTCATAAGCAATCCCGAGTCTCATTTACACAATGACACATTAACATCATTATAAAAATAAAAAAATTAAAAAAAAAAAAAAAGAGCGAAAAAAGGGAAGCAATTCAGCAAACACTAGTGTGGCGTACGCCGTTGGGTGGGTCTAGGGCAGATGGAATAAAGCGTTGCTCTTTTGGGTGCTTTCAAAGTTGTCTCTTTGGCTTTAGCTTTTGCTGTTTTTCCTTTTACGATATTGTTGTTAATATTATCTGGATAAAATCAAGTCATTTCTTGCTGCCAACTTTAGACTTTGCTTGATTTTTAAGTACTTCTTTTATTCCACACCTCTTAACCTTTATTTTCTACTTCAAAAGTGGTCCTCTGTTCAAGTTCAAATGCTCAATACTCCGTTAATATGCAGTCATAAACTCCCGTCACCTTATTATAAATTTATTTTTAAAAACTTTTTTATAGTGTTTTTTCTTAAAAAAATTTGAATATATTATTTGAATAATAAGATTGAACGTATATCCAAAAGGGTTACCTCTAATACACATTTGAGCAACCAAAAAAAAAAAAAAAAAACAGAAGAAAACAAATGACACAGTTCCTGAACCCATTAATATCTTCGTACACCAACATTAATGGCAAATATGTAGGTATAATATATATTTTTTAGATTGATAAAGTTTGTATAAAATAAAATGTATGAAGAATTTATTGGAGATTATTGGACACTTTTTTTTTTTTTAAATTGGTCCTTCAATTTTGTCTCAAATTTGTGTCTTTAAATGGAAAATTGTCTCCTGGCGTTCCCTTTTTTAAAATTTTGAACGGAAAGCATTATTAGGTCTGTGATTATTTTTGAAATAATGTTGCTGTCTGGAGAAGGCATGATTCAATAAAATTGATCATCTATAATTTTGTATTATCTTGACGAATTTGTAACAATTATTTTGCTGACGATAATTAATGGAAAGAACTCGAATATGAAGATAGGTCTCAGTGAAATATTAGAAGGAAACATAGGTTTTCTTAGCGAATCTCCATGTGAACAAAAGCTATACTCATGAGGCAAGTCCCTTTGCTAAGACATTAGGACATTAAGGACTTTAGAAACAAAAATTGAACCGCAAGTGTCTTCCTTTATATGTGTGTGTGTGTGTGTGTGTGTGTGTGTGTGTGTATGAATAACGAAAAGTGCATGCAGCTTTATTACTAGCAATCTACCAAAACAAGAGGAACAAGACAATCTTGGAATTCGTCTTAGCCAAAATCAATCCTCTCCATTAAAGAAAGCTATCCGAGCGAGTTATATTATCGGCAACTTTATGATCAGCCCCACGAGGGATAAAGCACCATTACCTACCCTAGAGAAAAACATATATATATATATATATATATATATTAATTCATCAACACTATATAGGACCATCTACAGATAAATTGTTCTCACCCATATGGCAATATTAACAAAGAAGTAGCAATTCTTTGCACCGCATGATCCACAAGAGTCCATTTTTAACATTTATATCTTCAAAGGTTTACGTAACAATTAATACTTAAAAAAAAAAAAAAAACAATAAGTGAGTCTTTCTTTTCGAGAGTTTTAAACGTTGTTTTATATATATATTTTTTAAATACGAGAGTTTCAAAGGTATAGTACCTTTCTATTTTCTGACTTTCCATGTTTTTTTCATTTTGTGGCAACTGTTATGGCGGATTAATTAGAAAGGAAAAGTCAGGACACTACCACTAACTAAGATACATATAATGGTCTTAAATCCAGTATCTGATGGTATCCGGCAATATAAACTTTGGTTATTGTAAATGTGAATTTCAGTTGTTAAAAATAAGAATTCATGCAGAAAAAAATATAAAAATAAGGAGAATTCATATTCAATTTCACTATATTTCCTTCTACATTAATTCACATTATTAATAACTCAAGTTCACATTCACATTAATTGAAATTCATACTGTCAAATATTATCAGATACCGGATTTAAGACTTTACGTGTGTGTACATATATTGGTAGCACACTAACTAAGATATTGAAAATTGAGAAGATGAGAAAATACACTTGCGTTGTTGAAGTGAAAATTGATGGATTTCAATAACCCAGCAAAAAACTTTTTTGGAAAACGAAGAAATCTAAATCTTTTTTTTTTCTTTTTCCAAAGCGCTTTTGACCGGAATGTAAAAATTGAAAGAAATATTATCCTTTTTATGAAGATATTGTAGGAAAAAAAAAAAGGAGAGAATATTAGGTGGAGAGTCATGTTTTAAGTATATTCTTATAATTTTATCCACTCTAATATTAAAATTGATAATAATAGTGTTATAAAATAGTAAAATTATTAACTTTAAATTTTAATATTATAGTAGACATAAATATAAGAAGATGTAAAATTTATGACGTTCTTGCATATAACCCTTCGAGTAATAGAGAACCTGTTTTTATAAAAAAATCAATCACTTTTTTAACAAAACGGTATTAATTTAGAAAACTTTACTTCTACACACTGATTAATAGTATTTTAGTTTTATTATTTATTAAACCATTGTTTTTTTTTTTTGTATTTTTTGGGGGAATACTTAGACGACTTTATGATCGAGTCAAATGTGAAATGGAGATCGTGAATCACGATAAGATTGGATTAAAAACGAAAATAATAGGAAGAAAATTTGCGTTGGATTTGACTAATTTGGTAGGTAAGAAGGGAAGATCGTAATTCCTAGAACATCGTTCCAAAACCTAATAAACTAAATCAGATCACGAACTTCAACTACAAGTTTATGCTTTTCTGCGAAATAACATTTTCGAGGCATACAACTACAAGAACATTAATGGAATTACGGAAATTCTTAAATTTCTGTTGGGCTTGTAAGTTCTCTTTCTTTCATGCCTCTCAAATTTAAGCCCAACAATACATATCAGGATGTAAATAGCAGTTTCTAAAAAATAAATAAAATAAATAACATGAAAAAAAAAATTTTATCCGATAAATTATTTATTTATCTGTTGTAAATATATCACTACCTAGTAAATTTATTATTATCTAGGTAGCAATTTTTCATTACATAGCAAACTTGCTATTTAATGTAAATATTTTGAAATCTTGTTATTAATTATTTTTGTAAAAAGACTACTTACTACAATGTTTTTTAATGGATTAATTTTTTGTTTAAAAAAAAAAAAAGTTTTTCGCTAGTTGAATTTGTCTCTTTATTCAAGAGCTTTGGTTATTTGAATGCTCGAAGGAGTATCAAAATGCAGAACTTGTGTAGATAGAAACCAAAATCAAGCTTTCGAACTGCCATAATGCAATTGGAGGTTGCGAAGAAGGTTAGGATCAGGAATGGAGTCATCCATGTCAAGTGGGGCTTCCTTAAGTAAATTTTTATTTTTTCTTTCAATTTTACGTTTAAAAACTTTATGTTTTTCTTATTTTGCACCCATTAAAAATTGACTATCCCTGTCTAAGTTCGCTAAAAATTTTATTTTTTAATCTACGCCACCATTAAAATTATATATTAGCTCATTCGCTGCCTGAGATTAATGTTTAAAGTAAAAGTATGACATTCCACTTCAGTTGAAATCTCTAATTCCAAGGGGGTTTTTTTAACTAACTTTTATTGAGAAATTTTCAAAGTTGAGTGTTGACTTCTTGATTTCTCTAGTTTATTGTCAATTTTTTTTTTTTTTAATTTTAGTTGTTTTTTTAATGGATGATTCTGTTTAGAAGACGTTATTGTTTTGAGCTTCTACATGTCTTTAACTTATTTTTGTGTTGATGCTTAAAAACACACTTTATTATCTTTGTTCGAGGCTATTGTCACTTGTCTCAGCTTCTGTATTGTCATTTTTATGTCGATGTTGTACTGTTAAGTTGTCGTTTGAGGTCGTTTTCGTGTTGTTTTTAACTTATTGTCGTTTTATGATGTTGTCGTTTTTATGCAAGATGGTTTTTACTTTTTAGTAGTTTTCGCTTCTGTGGCTAGTGCTGATGTTGTGATTTTACTAGCTGATCGGGGTGGCAAAAGATCCACTCATTTAATTTATCCAATCAAATTAATCCAATCGTCGAATCCATTGTTACATTATCGAATCCTTAACATCTCCCTTGTTTTAGAGTTTGGACCTGCAAGATTTTGTTTTCTCAACTATTATATAGTATGTTAGGGGATATTATTCTATGATTTATGATAATTATAGATGTCAGAGGACTAGATTTATGGCATGAAAATATAATTTGTCATTTTGAACAAACTTTCATGAAATTTTAAAATTTTTAATAAGCTTTTATAAAAGCTAAAAAACAATTAAATCTAATTGATTTTGGACTGGATTAGATATGATGATAGTATGTTTTGAACTGGATTGACTGGACTCGAAAAGAATTCAACTAGAAATTTCGCTTTTTAATGAGACTCAAACGTAATAGAAAATTCTAAGAAAGGTTCCAACTTTTAACATCTCTTATGACTTTAGCCAGAGAAGCATAACAATGCAAATTTAATTAATATATAGCAGCAAACCACAATCTTTACTTACCAACATTAAGCTCTAAAGATTCCTTGCAAAGTAATTATTAGCAGTAATAAATTGATCTTGTGTAGAGTATTGCTGCACATGAGGCTGGTAATTGTCCACAAGATTTCAATTTGAGTACCTAAACACCACGCAATACACGTGATGTATAATTCCAATTATTTGGATGGAAACGCATAGCCAGAAAATTGAATGTGACATTCTTAACATATAACAAGAAACACATTATTAAAATAACTAGCGCGCACATAAAAAGAAGAAGGTAATTAGGTGGGAAAAGCAACATTTTAGAACTTCCAAGTATATACAACTACACACCATATGCTTTATACCCTCATGAGTATCATGAAGCTATAACTTGCAGCAAGTTCTAGCTCAACTAAATTCATTACATGTCTACAACAGCTTTTTTGTTTTATTTATGTATTATTTTTATTGTTTATTGTTATCATCATTTTTTTTTTCGTACATAAGGGATCCAAACCAGAGCAGTAAATGGAACTCGTCTAATTCTTTATTATGCTTCTAATGCAACCAGAGATGGAGCCAGAAAATGATTTCAGTGGGAGCGCTATAAAAAAATAAGAGAGATTCTTTTTTTCTCTAGAAGAGGGAATAGTTTTATAATTTAACAATTGAATGTGGTCATAATTAAAAGTTTTTTTTTTTTTTGGTAAAATGGATGCATTACTAAATTCTATATAGATTTTTGAAGAAAAACTAAATCTCAAAATTCCAATGGGATGCGCTTGCAATTTTTCTTATAATGAGGGCACACTAAAAATTTATAAAATGTTTAGGGCTAAAATTAATTATAAAAATTTGAACGGTTACGCTTGCCCCCATTGAATTGAATGCGGCTCCATCACTGGATGCAAAAGATTGGAAAATGGGCAGATTGATCACTCCTGTGAACACGATACCTAACTAAGCATACGTTTGGATGCATAATCTAAACCATACAATTAAAATCTAATTTTTGTCTTTTTCTCTTAGCTTTACTATTTACACAATTTTGTAAGTTAAATTTTAAAAGTCTATAACTTTGTATAGATAAGTCCAAATGCGATTTTTTTTTAAATTCATAGAATTTCGAGATGAACAAAATCAAATCCATATTAATTTTTTTTTTCCCGAACAGATTTCAAATTTTTACACTTTTTAACTCCAGTAATTCAAACATATCAAAAAACGTACAATTATTTCAAATCTAAATTCTACAATTTAAATCTTAGCACCAAACGTATGCTAAAAGAAGTATCACTTATTTTAAGCAAGGGATTCATACTGTGAAATTCAACTCATGGTTAAATCAAGTGATATCATTGATAATTCACAAAAAAAGAGTAACTTATATTTGAAAAATTAAATCTAAGAAAACTTAAAAAAATAACCCTAGCTAGAAATTGAATTAGATCAACATTTCCGATGTGTACTTCGACAACTTATCAGTGGAGAGGACTTAAGAAGCAATGGGGGCAATCTATGATAGAGAACATTGAGATTTAAATGAGTGACTGTAAAAGGCAAAGACACCTAACCTGCAATTGGCGATAAACAATGAAGATCTGTATCAGTTGAGGGAGAGTGGAGGCAATCGACAATGCTAGACAACGATTGGCAATGCTCGATGGCGAGCGATGATTGATGGTGATCCATGATCAACAATAAATTTAGGAGATAATGATCTGATCAACAACCAAAGACCAGGGTAAGTGATGATCTAAAAGAGAAAGGAATGCAAAGGAAGAGAGAATGAGAGAGGAGAGAGAAAAGGGGAGCGTATGCTTGGTAGGAGGAGAGAAAATGTGGCACATCACGTAGGAGAGAAATAAGAAAGTGTGGTGAGAGGTTCTTTGTCTTATGATGTTTGGTATGCAATTCCTTCAAATAACTCTTCAATTACAAGAGCTCAAAATTTGGGTGTGATCAAAGGATTTGAAGTGCACCTGAATCCTTTTCTTTCTCTTTTCTCTCATACCAAACAACCATAAATGTCGAAATCTTTTACCTAACATCCATCTATCCCTCTCATTCCCTCCACAGTTCTTTTCTACCAAACACTCTATAAATCTATTTATAAGCTAAAAATGAATTATATAAATTCAGATTATCATAAACAAAAGGAAATATAAAGAAATTGACCAAAAAAAAAAAAAACAAAAATGATAAATTACAAAATTGTGACGAAAACGATATTAGCACAAATTGTGACTAAAACTTACACTTAGTCATAATATAAATTTGTTTTGACTAAAAGAATGTCACCAAATGTGGAAAAAAAAAATTTTTTTTTTGTCCCCAATGTAAAGTTTTTAGATTTCCTGCTTGTCAAATGAATTCTGTATATATAATGAATACTCGGTAATGGATTTCAAAAAGATTTTAGCTCTCGCATCCTCCTGGTTTACTTAAACCAAAACCTCCAGGTCACTAACCTAGCTAGTTTTGGAAGCGTGACAATATACGAACTATACACTTATGTCGCGTTAGATAGGAGTGATGAAAAATAGAATATGAAGAAAAAATAAAATAAGAGGCAAGGACAATTAAAAAGCAGGAAGATTTTCCTTTTTGTTATTTGATAGAGGACAAAATAAGCTGAAAAGAGAATATCTTATTAGTTTATTTTACAATTATTCCCTTATCTAATTAGTTTCTTTTTTAATAAAATTCAATGGGGGGTAAGAAAGTGATGAGGGTGCTAGAGTGATGACGACCTAGTCGGAATGTAGTACACCTAATGATTTCCGACTCTAATATTCTTTAAACAAAAAATTAATTATACTCTTACATAAGTAAGAAAATTAGTAGTTATTAAGGTTATAATAGTTGTTTTACTCATCATTACTTTGTCAAAACTTTTCGCTGACTTTTCTTTCAATATTTGGAGGGATTAAAAATTAGTGGGCTCCATGAATCTATCACTTGCTTCCAAATTTCCTCTCTATCAAATAATCTAATATTCTATTTTCCTCCCTAAAATCCCTTGTCCAATTTCCTTTCTCCCCCTTTTCCATTTTACCAAATATAGGCTTGATGATTTTCACCGGAATTCTAGCCAAAATTATATATAAGCCAACCGAGAATCAAATGCAAATTAAGTAATGATTAATTTGATGGCTTCCAGTGAAACATAAACCCGAAGGAAAATAAAGTAATAAAAAAATGGGAAAAGAATAAAAAAACTAAAAAGAAAAAGTGAAAAACTGTGCAAATTACCGATTCTGGTGGAGTCAAAACACCGAACACCCAAGAGATGTCTTCAGATGTGGTTCGTCTATGATTACATTTCTTTCTCATATAACAACTGAACTCCCATACTTTTAGGGCTAAGGTGCACTTGCCCCTATTGAATTGAATGTGACTCTGTTACTGGTTACAAAATAGACAGAATGAGTCGCTCAATGAACATCATACCTAAATTAAAAGAAGTATCACTTATTTTAAACAAGAGATTCATAATGGGAAAGTTAGCTCGTGGTTAAAGCGATATCCTTGGAAATTCACAAAAAAGAAAGTAAATTATGAACTAAAAAAATTAAACCTAGAGATTGAATTAGATCATCATTTTGTACGTGTACTTCAACAACTTATCAATAGAGAGTACTATGGTAATACTCAAATTTTTGATAAGGAATTATTGTGAATTAATAAGATAATTCATCAAAATTCTTTATAGAAATTAAACTTTAGATTATAATTTTAATAAAAAGTTATGAAATGAATTTTTACGATGTGAAAATAGAATTTTATATCACAAAAGTTAGGTTACAATATTTTATAATGTGATCTTATGTTATACATGCTATGATAAGATTTGATATCTAACGGCAGATAGCATAAAGTTACTAAATTTTATGAAAAATAAAATAGAGTTACTTTATGATATAAGATATGGTATAAAGTTCAATGATGTGATAATTATTAATTTGTCACATAATAGGTAGTATAGGTTGCATAGTATTATTCAAAAAGGTTTGAATAGTAAAAAAAAAGTGAATATTTGATATAGGTGTAGAAAAGTTGTCAAATCATCAAATACAATATTTTAACAGTTTTAGTAGTCCGGGAATTTGCAATCTTAAAGTTTTCTAGATAGGAATTTTTCTGCATATAAAAATACAGTATCATGGATTTGACATCAACATTTTAATTAAATGAAAATTGAACTGTCTAACTTTTTACAAATAAAATTTATACAGATTACCTTTTTCAGTATGAGAACTTAATGGATAAGTCTTGATATTAGGTAAAATTTTAATTGAGTTAACTTTTTTAATATGGAAACTTAGTGGATAAGTCTTAATATCATATGAGATTTTAGTGAGTTATTTTTTCAGTAAAAAGCCTTTTAGGATAAGTTTTCTATGCAGTACATATTGGTGTTGTTTCATATTTTGTCGGTATATAACTTTGGAAATTGTGTTGGTGGGAGATGAAGTAAAAATACTGTTATACCAAGTTAATAGACTAAGAAATTATCTACTAAAGATAATGTGAAGGAATATCTTCAATTATCTTAAAATTAGAAAAATAAGTAATTTTGGGCCCAATAGCTAGGGATTAATTAGTACTTTCATCAATGGAGGAGATTTAACCCAATCTTCTCATCTTATCTCTGATTCCACACACCTAAAATATCTATGATACAATTAAAAACCTTAAGCTATGAAAGTGATGTAGATCATGAATAATCAAGGTTAAGCTTGCTTAATTACACTAAGTGTCATTAAGTTTTGCCTATAAATAGGCATCACCCCACCTATATTTTCTCACACCTCAAAATTTCATTCCCTTACTCTGTCTAGAGTTTCCCTCTCTAGATAAGTTTTCCTTAGCAATCAAAAATTTTCCTTCCCAGTTTCCTACCTCTCGAACACCTTCTTTGCTTCTTAAGAGTTTGATCCTTCAAGAAGTCCTCCTTAAGGAAGTTCTAGCTCTGTTCTCTTGTGGAAACTCCGATTGTCGAGGTAGTTTTCCAACCAAAACTCTAGTTATTATTTTTTTTTAATTTCAAATTTTCATGGGTCATATTTAAGTGGAAATGTTCTTGAAATTTTTAGAATCGGTGGTTTGACAATATAGAATTTATGCTTGTTCACATGAATATGTGCATGTTCATGTTATGGGTAGTGAGAAAATTTTAGAAATCAAATTTAAATCGAATATTTTGAACTTTGATCAGTTCATTGAGAATTTAAGAAATTTAAACGAGTTTCTATTAGATGGAAACTATTAAGAAAATTTAGAAAAACTATGGAACATTGACCTATAGTGTATATGCGTGCAAAATTTTCCGGAAGTGAAATTTTGGTGATTTGGTAACAATTTTGAAAAATTGTCAAGTTTCGGATTTTTGAAAAAATGAAGTATTTATGGGCTAAATTAGACTTGGCACATGAAAATTTTAGATAACATGTAGATGATTATTTTCCATGAGAAAACTTTTATCAAATTCTTGATGGGTTGAAAGATATGATTTTTCAAATTTTAGCCAAAACAGGGACAATTTAGGGTAGGGACTGGAAGGCCACGGCATATCCCAGGACGGCCCTGGGTGCCGCAGCGCTGCCAGTGAACATAAAGCCGAAGGACCCAAAAAAAAAAAAAAAAGGAATCTAAAAATTAAATAGAAAGAAAAGATTAAAAAAAAAAAAAAAAAACTGAGCAAATTACCTATTTAGAAGGAGTCGAAACACCGAACAACAGCCAAGAGATGTGTTGAGATGTTAGTGTAGCTACGATTGCATTTCTTTGCCATATAACAAGCGAACTCCCATCCGTTTCACTGTGGAACCAAGATTGAACTCTTTATAATCAGGATGCCCACCCACACCCCACAAACTCAAATTGAAAGAGGCCTCTATTTCGTCATTATAAGATTCATGTAACCGCGCCATCTGGATGTTGACTATTTGACAAATCATGATGAACACGTGATCCGAGCTGACAGCAGTCTTGACCATATCTTCCTCCTCCCCATCATTAATCAAATCACTACCATTGATAGGCCAAAACATTGGCAAAGGATATTTGTGGATTTGACCAAACTTAGTTTTAAAATGTAGCTCACAAGTAAAGTCTAGCGATTCGTAGGAAGAATATATTCTATTTTCAGGGAGTGGAGCAACAAAGCATATGGCAAAACCGAGGAAATTGGTATTAAGCCAATCTTGAGAAAGCTTTATGGCTATTGAATCCCCCTCACCTTGGTGTTTGAACCACTTTGTAATTTCGTTTCCTGGATAACAAACCATAGAAAACGATCCTAGCTGCAATACCATGAATAAAGAGTGTGAATACTTCGAGCTAGAAAAATTACCCAATTATTTTGATAATTAAAAAAAAAAATGATTAAGTACATGCATACCATTGGTTCTTCAACTCCGTATAAGAACTCAGTCATGTCCAATTTCCAGCACTTCAGAAATTGACACCGATGCTTTCTAGAAATATAATTGCCAATCCGATGTCGTGATGTGAATGTACAACGTGAACTTCATATTGTCTCCCGCGAAGTACATCCGCTTGCAAAAAGATCCCTTATAGACGATGGAAGTGGTGGTAAAGATCGCAGCTTCTTGCAGTTTCTTACGTCGAGTGTTTCCAACCGATGAAATTGTCTGATGCTTGAAGGTATTTTATCAAAGTGGTTCCCTTCTAGATATAATTTTTTCAAAGAGGATAGAAGGCCAAGCCAATAAGGGATTTCTACAATATTGCAATCAGATAGATGTAGAGTTTCCAGAGAGAATGAACAAAATAGTCTGGTTTGGAATTGGTCAAGTTTCGAATGTTGGTGGGGTGGACAGATATTTAAGGCAACTTAAATTATAAAGCCAATTTGGGACAAACTCGAGAATTTTAGGGCAACTCAGATCTTGACGACGAAGCCCAAATAACTTTCTTACCAATAGGCCGGGGTAGCTCTTGGATCCCTAATCCGTCTGAAGGAAGTGTCTCTGTTAAACTTTTCAATCTTGAACAACCCCAAAGAGAAAGGACTTTAAGAGACTTCAACTTAAAAATATTGGTTGGGAGACTTTCAAGCTTTTTACATTCTCCAAGATGAAATTCCCTCAGATGAGGAACACCCTCAATCAATGAGGAAGGCAATTGTTTTATTGTTGACCCAGTCAAATCTAATGTTTGTATATTCCTTGGAAGGGCTGGAAGATTCTTGAGGTTTTGACAATCATCGAGTTCCAGACACACAAGGCTTTCAACAGACTCAATTGATGAAGATAACTCTTTTATTGAAGTATATCCTAATCGTAACTTTTTCACATTCCTAGCTATCTTTGGAAGAGATTTAATGCGAATACAGCCAAAAAGATTAAGATATCCAAGTCGTCTTTGGTAAATAAGTAGAGGAACTTTAACTAAACAGTCTAAACTTACAAAGCCCAAAAGAATAATATGCTCTCTATTTTTGGAGCCCGAGATAGGTCTGGTAATTTGATCAGTTGCAGGGAATGACTAAATCAATACATTTCAGATTTGCAAGATCCTACAACAAAAATGAAGTAACTTAGAAAAATAATTGTTCCTTTAAATTTTTTTTTATTTTTATCAAGAACATGTGGAAAAATAATTAAAGTAATCGTGAAATCAACACATGGTATTTAACAAATTAGATAATGTTACAACATACCTGTACACCATTCCAAAGTTGCTTAAGCTCGCTATTGGACATGTCAAGTTCAACTAGCATTTTTGTCTCAAAGTCCGATGGTAAAGACTTTGATGGATAGTTTTCCTAGCAGAGATATCATAGAGAACGAGGAAGAAATAATTGATCACCCCTATCAAAATACACTTTGAACTTCTTCTCATGAGAGTGATATTTTGAATCATAAATTTTGAGCAATCTCAGCTTCCGCATATTCTTGAAGACTGTAGGTTTCAAGTGTAGATCTTCATTTATTTTAGACATATCAAGATATATTCCCTCAACTGCTTTAGTTCCCTAATAAATGTTAAACAAAGAAAGATGAATTTATGAAATAAATTTAAAAAAAAAAACTAAAATATATAACTAAATATAAATGTGTATAGGCAAATATCTAAAAAATGTAAAGACAAATATAGTCATTTTAGTTGCTTAGCTTACTTTATTATTTTCTAAGACGTGACGTACATCTTCAGGAATCCACAACCGACTGCGTTCTCCAAGCTCTTTGATAGATTGTTGACGAACAATTTCCCGACCCATCTCTTGTATCAAATCATGCATCCAAATTTTTAATGGTTACAAGAGACTTGTTCATGAGAATTTCAATCCCTGAACTTGCAAACAAATCACAACCATCTAGTATGCTTTCTATAAAATCTCTGTTCTCCCCTTTAAGTAAACATGCAATGTCAAGAAAAATGTCTCTGTTCTTATCATCTAGCCCATGGTAACTTATTTTCAAAACGTCTTGGATGTCTTCATGGGGAACACTTGTCAATTTCTTCCATAAACTTTCCTAATGCTCTACAGGTCGAGAATGAAGGAACGAACTTAAAACTTTTAGAGCTAGTGGATTCCTTCCAGTATGCTTCACTACAGCTTCTGACAGCTCAATGTAACGTGCGTCAGAAGACTTTCCTACGAAGGAATTCAAGTAAAACAATTCAAGCGCTTCATCAAAATCTAAAGCTTTGACTTCGTATATCTCAATAGCATCTCTTTTGAGCAACTGTACGTCTCTTGTCGTTACGATGATTCTACTTCCTGGGCCAAACAGACTGCCATCTCCAACCAAACGCTCTAGCTGCATTACTTTATCAATATCATCAAGAATAACGAGCACTGTTTTGTTTCGGAGCCTATTTCTCACAAAGCAATTGACTACTTGTACATTTCTTTCGGCCAGTAGTTCAGAAAACAGTTTTGTTTCCAACTGATGCAGTCCTTGTCTCTGTGAATCTTCTCTAACATTTTCCAAAAAACAACAACCTTCAAATCGATAAGAGAACCGATAGCAAACGGCACGAGCAAGGATAGTCTTGCCAATACCACCCATCCCCCATAAGCCTATGATACGAGTATTGGGTGTTTGAAAGCACAACAACGATTCAATTTCCTTTACGCGTTTATCAATTCCAACAAGACCCTTAAACTCGAGATTAATACTTTGTGCCACACGATTTAATATTCTCAACACATATTCAACAATGATCTCAATTAACTTTGACTCGTACCTAGCGTCCATAGAAGAGAAATTATTTATAGGAAAGAACAACTGTGAAAAAAAGGAAAAAGTTACTCATTCAAAAAAAATTACATAATATATGCTTCACACACTTTAGACTTGGTATTTTGTTTACTCATTCAAAAACAATTACATAATATATGCTTCACACACTTTAGACTTGGTATTTTGTACTTATTTGTTATAATCTTCGTTTGAAATTATTCAATGTAATCAATTAAAAAAAAAAAACTATTACTTCGTTGCACACTTGTGTTTGTTCCAAAAAAATAAAATTTCATTTTCAACTATAGATTCGGTAAGTACGTCCTCCAAAGGTGCGAGTCATGTCACTAACTACTCCAAC
Organism: Ficus microcarpa; assembly: GCA_025413485.1. Classification (NCBI taxonomy): domain Eukaryota; kingdom Viridiplantae; phylum Streptophyta; class Magnoliopsida; order Rosales; family Moraceae; genus Ficus; species Ficus microcarpa. Next base: position 10,090,661 of record CM046385.1, on the reverse strand, counting down.
TACCTCCAGTTTTCTTTCTTTCTTTCTTGAGCTTTGCCTTTTGTATTGCCTTAGGCTTTGATTGGTATTTAAGTTTAATTTCAACTAAATTATATTTTTTCATATCAATTTTTATCTTTTTTTAAAAAGTCAACAAAATTTATAACAAGTTTTTGAAAAGTTGACCAATTCTAACTTAAAAATTTCATCTCCAACCAGTGAACTAAATAGAAGTTTAATTTATTTGATTGCTTTAAAAAAAAAACTTTAATTGTTTTTTTATTATTAATGAAATTACAATGATGAATTATTTAATGAGTGCCAATCTAGTTTAAATGTACAAAATATTCTTGATGCAAGTTGTTTTTACTTAAAAATAAAAAGAATTGCAGTTGAAACTAATTATATGCTTGTTACGTCATCCTGTTCATGTAAGGGGGGTAAATAGATCTTACTTTGTATTTTCTTTTTATATTCCTGCAAAACTTTAATAAACTAAAGATATAGTGCAAAGTGAGAAATTGAAAACACATGCGTTTAGCTGCAACAATAAGCAAAACAATAAAAAGGTAAATTACTGGTTTGGTTCCTAACCTTTTTATGAAGTTACGATTTGGTTATCAAAAAAAAATTTTTTTTAAGGCTAAAAAGTTCTCTAAAATCTTTAAAAGGGTCCAAAATGGTTATTTTTGTTAATAGACGTTAACAAGTTAATAGAAAATGTCATATACACATGATTTACTATTTAAGGTAATTAAAATTTTTTTTACATAACTCAACTTACATATTTCATATATTTGATCTATTTTATTCATTTTTTAATTTTGGTTGATAAAAATGATCAAATAGCCAGCATCCCTTTAAAAAGTTTAGGGACATTCTAGTCGCCAAAAAAAAAAAAAAGGAATCAAATCACAATGTTGTAAAAAGTTAAGGGACCAAACTAGCAACAGATAAATCTATCTCTCTCTCTTTTTTTTTTTTTTTTTTCTAAAATAAATTGAAAACAGCATACAACAAATAAATATCAGCCGAGTCATTCACAGATAAATCTATCATACATATAATTAAATCCTAAGAGAGAATTAAGAGATAACATGCTAATTAATAAGGATCAACAAGCATGTATATATATATAATCAGGGTGTGTTTCTCTAAATGTGGATCCTAGTGATTTGACCTAATTGAATACCATAGCGATTATTTGTCATTTTTAGAAATCGAAAATATACAATAACTTACTGATTGCACGAATCAAAGCCAGATAGATTTGCGGCTGTTGTCAAAGCATCTCTCCACTCGTGCACTTTGCCCTTTGTGGTCATAGAACGTTCTTCATGTGCAGCCAAGGCTTCACCATAACTCCCCTTTTGCTTCCTAGCATCCGATGGATCGATGCCGTAAAAGATTGGTAAAACGATCTGCCCTCTTTCTTTCTTGCATTTGAGTATGTGCACTAGTTCATCCAAGCACCATCTCGAAGATGCATACTCTTTTGACAAGACGACTATTGAAACCGTCGATTCCTCAATTGCTCTAAAAAGTGCAGGCGAAATTTCCTCTCCTCTCTCGAGATTTTCCTCATCTCTGTAAGTTTTAATTTGATTCCGACATAAAGCAACGTAAAGATGACTAGTAAAGTTTTTTCGAGTGTCGCCTCTAAAGCTGATGAAGACATCGTTCTTGATCATGACGGAAGAAGTAGCAGCAGCGATAGCCATAGCCACGGGCTCAAGCCGACATCATTAGGAGAAAAAGAAAAAATTAGAGAAGAATGAGTTGAATTCTGGTGATAAATATTAGTAAAGGCTGTGTTTTGAAGGTGGAACTGATGGACCACAAACCCATTTTCTCTTCTTACGTAATCATGTGGAAATTGAGAGGAAATAGTCAGGAAGTTTTCCAATTTCTGACGTATGTGGATGCTTCCCAGTGGGTCCTCCATATTTGTAACAAAGGAAAGTTAGAAACAAGTATGAAAGACCCGAAATAAAAAAGGACAAAATAATAGTGATGACTTATATATATATTTGGTAAAAGCTTATTTTGTCGGAGGAGTTTTAATAGAAGTCACCCCCAGAAGTTAATTTAAGAAAAAGGAGTGTACAAATTATATACACAATAAAAACTCAATAATTTAGCAACAGTTTATAGCGGGGCTCCTATAAATGAGTACAAAGAAGATGGGTATAAAAAATAGGGAGAGGTTGTGGTAGAGTCTCTCCCAGAAATACTATCGGTAGAGTCTTTTTTTAAACCATTCAGATTTAATCGAACGGTTAAAACATTACTGGTATATCAAACTTATCATACACCTTACCTTATTTAATACTTCCCACCTAAAATCTTCTTCATCACCGGCGATCTTTCCGTCACCGGCGACCTCTCTCTCTTCCCTTTCTCTCTCTTCTCCTCTCTCTCTCTTCCCTTTCTCTCTCTTCTCCTCTCTCTCTCTCTCTTCCCCCGCCGGCGCCCCCCTCCCTCGGCCACCCACCCCCGGCCGCCCCCACCGCCATCCACAGCTCCGGCTCTCCCTCCCCCACCGGCAGCCCCCCTCTCTCTCTTCCCTTTCTCTCTCTTCTCCTCTCTCTCTCTCTTCCCCCGCCGGCGCCCCCCTCCCCGGCCGCCCCCATCGCCGGCCACAGCTCTGGCTCTCCCTCCCCCGCCGGTAGCCCCTCTCTTTCTTCCCTTTCTCTCTCTTCTCCTCTCTCTCTCTCTTCCCTCGCCGGCGCCCCCCACCCTCGGCCGCCCAGCGCCCCCTCATCCCACCCCCACCGCGACTCAGCCCAGCCCCCCCACCCTACCCCCGACGTGAGAAGAGAGAGAGAAAGAGAGGGGTAGTCGCGGGTGGGGAAGAGAAAGGAGAAGAGAGAGAAAGGGGAGAGAGGAAGAGAGAGGGGGTGTCGACGGGGAGGGGGTGGCCGGGGTTGGGGCCGGCGGTGGAGGGCGGGGGGGTGGGGGGAGGCTGGGGGAGGGGGGCACCGGCGGGGGAAGAGAGAAAGAGGAAGAGAGAGAGGAGAAGATAGAGAAAGGGGAAGAGAGGGGAAGAGAGAGAAAGGAAAGAGAGATAGGGGGCCGTCGGGGTTGGGGCCGGCTGTGGGAGGACAGGGGGTGGGGGAGGCCGGGGGAGGGGGGCTGGGGTGGGGGGGTGCCAGCGGGGGAAGAGAGAGAGAAAGAGGAGAAGAGAGAGAAAGGGAAGAGATAGAGAGGGGCTGCCAGCGGGGGAGGGGGAGCCGGAGCTGTGGCCGGCGGTGGGGGCGGCCGGGGGTGGGTGGCTGGGGGAGGGTGGCCAGGGGAGGGGGGCTCCAGCGGGGGAAGAGAGAGAGAGAGGAGAAAAGAGAGAAAGGGAAGAGAGAGAGGTCGCCGGCCTGGGATGGGTCGCCGGCGTCCGTCGCCGGCGACGGAAAGGTTGCCGGCGATGAAGAAGATTTTAGGTGGGAAGTATTAGATACGGTAAGGTGTATGATAAGTTTGGTATACCAATAATATTTTAACCGTTGATTAAATCTGAACGGTTTAAAAAAAGACTCTACCGATAGTGTTTCTGGGAGAGGCTCTACCACAACCTCTCCCTAAAAAATAATACAAAAAAAAAAAAACATTTCAAAGTAATTTATTTTTACTGAATATACCCGTTTCAACAATTGGAAGGTGAGGTCTATTGTCGTCCCTCCGTTTACTCACTCTACACTCCTTTTAAATAACATTGAATTTTACTAGATTGCCCCTAAAAACGATATCACATGTAATGATAAAAATGTTTTCAGAGATACTTTTCACACTCCTCATTTCAATAATTAGAAAATAAAATGATACAGTCTTTTCTTTTGAATGCATGTAACATCCTAAAAATTTATGATTTAATTCTCCAATTTTAAATGGGAATATAATTTATGCATTTATCTTTAAGAACGTTTATATGTAACGATGACAAGAGAGTCATGAGAAATTAAGATAGTTGACTTCCCATTTATTCTGAAATTGCTATGATCATGTGTGTTATGTGATCACAAAATTTTTTGTGATAAAATGAGAAAAGTAAGATAACAGAAATGGTCATGCCAAGTTTTTATTTTTTATTTTTATAAAATAATAGTAATGATAATTAAATAATGTATTTAAATATATATATATATATATCACGAAAAATGCCATACAGCCACAGCCAGGCCCGTTGGGCCCAGTTGTGGGGCTGAAAGCCCACGGCCAGGGGCAGCCCAGCAGGTTAGCCTTGAGGCATCAGCCGGGAAAGGGAAAAAAAAAAAGAAAAAAAAAGGGAAATAAAATAAATATATTACTTGATGAAGAATCATTTGATGTGGAGATTACCAATAAAAGTAGACACTCCAAACAAATAAACACACTACTTTAACCACTTCTTTACATTATCTATTTTGGGGAAGTGAACCATCACCTAAATTGTAATAATAGAGATTAGAAAATGTGAAAAACTTTTCTTTTCCTATCACTAGCTTCAGCTGATAATAATAAGCCTAAAAAATATTCATTTTTTTAAAATTTTAAACCCTAATTTAAGTGCCAATAAAAGGGGTGTGGTGGTATGAATACCACTTTTGTTTCTTCACTCTCTTTTTCATTGAAAGAAACCTTTTTATATACCTAAACACATTGAGTCCAAATTTTAACAAGCAAAAACACCAAGAAATCTCTTCCATAACCTCTCTTCTGAACTTTCACATCATTAAGCTTCAAAAGAAAAACATCACCTCATCGGTTTTAAAGGTAAAATACTAGTATACCACTAGCTTTCAAGATTAAAATTTTAGTTTTTAAATTTGTGATGAAATATGTTTATTTTCCAACTACTAGCTCCTCATCACAAGGGTTCAAGATAGCCTCCAAGCCCTCAAAAGAGCCATAAACTCCATTAATAACACTAAGGTATATGTTTTTATATAAACTTACAAGTTTTAAAAGTTTCGAGGGTTCCCTTAAAAAATGACCTTAAAGAAAATAAAAATCTTGACATAATGAAAAATTAGTAAATAAAAACATGGTATTGTTGCTATTATTGTAACATGTGTGTTTTGTGGGATTAACATATCACAAAATGAAAAAGTTTTGATGAGAATGTGATTTTCGTAAGTTTCATGACTATGTGGTATGAACTATCTATCATGGCATAAAAATATTTGGTTATGGCATGTTTTTATTTGCTGAGGTCTATGTTGACAACATGAGATATGAAGAAAAGATTTTTAAGACTCAAGTAATGATAGAACAAAGTTGATGTTTATAAACTATTTGAAATTAGTCTTTTTAGCATAATACAAAATAAATGTGAAAATGATATTTTTAGTAAGAATTTCCCTGAACTCGTGAAGAACTAAAAGTTTATGTCAGGATAAGCTATCAAAGAATATAATCTCTGGTTTTTTTTTTTTTAAATTTATTAAGTAGAAAAATGATGTTTTTGCCCTTGGAAGGTAAAACTTTGATTTCACAAGGCTAGGACCGTTGTTTGGGTCCGAGACTTTGCAATCAAGAAAAAAGGACTAAAATATGCTACATTTTAAATTTTCATAAGAAATGGACTTAAAATGATGCAAATGCCCTTTAGGGATCATAATGTAAATATAAAAAGTGTTTGGGTAAATAAATTACTATTTTTGAGTTTAAAATCTGTAAGAGGGATCTTTAAGGGTTCCTCAAGTGTATAACGTTCAGGAGTGCTTAATGGGAACAAGTTAATCAATTTTAGGAGCTAAAATGCTAAAATAAGTCAAATTGTAAAATTGGCAACCTGACATGAAGGCAGTGTTTTTCCTAATTTAAGGACAGTGTACTAAGTCAATTGGGAATACATTTAAGGGACTTAAATGTAAAGAATTTTGGTAAATATGGTTGAAAATGTAAATAGTGTATAATAGGCCTTTTTGGATAGGTTTTAATGCTGCTAACATGGTATTAGGGCCCTAGGGGGTGTCAAGTTACACCGGGCCTCATTAAACCTGATCTATCTTGTGTATTTTTTCGAATTGCATTGCAAATTTTTGCACTCTTTCTTATATCATGGTTCATTTTCAAAAGTCTGCCCCTAAACACATATTTTTTGTGACGCCCCATCATACGTAGAGTCATCACCTTACTTACTTAACTATATCTTTCTTGAAAATTCGAGAATAAATTTTTTTTTTTCATTCATATATATAAATAGATTTGCCCGTAGCAATTTATCATACATACATACTAAGATAAAAAGATTGTTTAAAGTCTTTAGTACCAAATATACTATGTAACATAATTTGTCTTTGAGATATATACATATATACAAAAACTTATTAACTCAGAAGAAGGTGCAGAAAATATGCGTAGTGGTATCTCATACCGCCCTTCATCCGCCGCAACGTCCACAAATAGCCCACCATTTAAGCTGCAGGCTTCTTATCTACAATATGAAATATAACTAATGAGCTTTCGTCCAGTAAGCACAAACGTAATCTCACAAACACATTAAAACATGCCAATATCATAAAACATATGCATGAACCATTTATGTTCATTTATGCATCCTTTATGATCAATTATTAACTTGAACTTATTATCTTTTATATGGGCCCACTTGTGTACGTACTAGATGCGTGCTTTCCAGATAAAGTTAGGGGTTTGCAAGGTCCCTAACAATTCTGGGAATCATTGAACTTGAACATGAATGGTTCTCCACCTTTGGGAGGTTGGTACGACACTTTACTTTTGTATTCTTGTCATGTAGTTTATCATTAGTGAACATACCTCATGATGTCACTATATCATATCATAACTTACACTTCATTCATAACATGGCGTGTCTTAGAAACATGACATTTTTACAAACATAGCACTTTTGCAACATAACATTTTTGTAAATATAGCACTTTTGTAAACATGACATTTTTGTAAATATAGCACTTTTGTAAATATGATATTTTTGCAATTATAACACTTTTGTAAACATAACATTTTTACAAATATAACACTTTTGTAAACATAACATTTTTGCAAACATTGCATTACGTAGAACATAGCACAAAACATGTTATAGCATATTTGAAATGTAACGACCCGCCTTGCACAGGCCGTTACACTGCTGCTTATATACTTACTTATAGGGCTAAAAACACAGCGGAAATTTTTTTTTTTTTTTATACATAATGAAAACGTGTTTCTTAAACAAAAGTCTTGAAATAAACATATATACAAAAACAAAAGTACAACTAGATGTAAGACAGTATAGACGTAAGACAGTGAACTTTCGCTCAGCAAGTACAACTATCTCGTCTGCGTCTTACTTATAACCATATCGAAATACATTTCTAACTTAACATACATAGTCATTCATAATCACATAACATCATTCATAATAGCATAAACTAACAATGCCTATACATGCATGGTCCAGTTATGCTCGTATTTGCTTTCTTTGCTTATTTTTCTTTTAGGACCTTTACCTTGGTGTTCGTAT
>CM046385.1:9912120-10083120 GCA_025413485.1 Ficus microcarpa | reverse complement strand
GAGCAACTGTGAAGAGAAAGGGCTTCAACAGACTTCAACTTAAAAATGTTGGTTGGAAGACTTTCAAGCTTTTTACATCCTGCAAGAAAAAGTACCCTCAGACGAGAAAGACCCTCAATTGATGATGAAGACACTTGTTTTATTGTTGACCAATTCAAACATAATCTTTGTATATTCCTTGGAAGAGCTGGGAGATTCTTGAGGTTTTGACAAGCACTGAGTTCCAAACTCACAAGACTTTCAAAAGACCCTACTGATGAGGGACACTCTGTTATTCTAGTACCTCCTAATCCTAAGTTTTTTACATTCTTAGACATCTGTGGAAGAGATTTAATGCGAGAACAGCCATAAAGATCAAGACGTCCAAGTCGTCTTTGGTAATTAAGTGGAGGAACTACAACTAAACTTGTACAGTACAAAAGAATAATACTCTCCAGTTTTGGAGCCCGAGATAGGTCTGGTACTTTGATCAGTTGCTTGGAAAAACTAAGATTGATACTTTTCAAATTTGCAAGATCCTACGAGAAAAAATAAAGTAATTTAGAAGTGTATAATTGTTCTCTTTTGTTTTCGGCCCAAAAACAATGATCCAAAAATGATGTAATTATGAACATCTATGATACTTAACAAATAAAAATAATATACCTGCACACCACTCCACAGTTGCTTAAGCTCGCTATGGGACATGTTAAGTTCGACTAGCATTTGTGTCTTAAACTCCGATGGCAAAGACTTTGATGGATAGTTGTACCAGCAAAGATATCTTAGAGAATGAGGAAGAAATAACAGATCACCTTGATCGAAATACACTTTGAACTTCTTCTCTTGAGTATTATGTTTCGAATCAAAAATTTTGAGCAATCTCAGCATACGCATATTCTTGAAAACTGTAGGACTCAGGCGTAGATCTTCATTTATTTTAGACATGTCAAGAGACATTCCTTCAATTGCTTTAGTTCCCTAACAATGTAAAACAAATAAAGATAAATTTATGAAATACAAAGAAACCCTGGAAAAACTAAAAGTAAATAGGTACATGGAAATTATATCAATTATATTTAGACAAGTATGGTCATTTTAGTTGCTTAGCTTACTTCATTGTATTCTAAGACGTGATGGACATCTTCAGGAATCCACAACCGAGTGCGCTCTCCAGGCTCTTTGATAGATTGTTGACGAACAATTTCCCAACCCATCTCTTGTATCAAATCATGCATCCAAACTGTACCATTGCTTTTAATGGTTACGAGAGACTTATTCACGAGAACTTCGATCCCTGAACTTGCAAACAAATCACAACAATCTAATATGCTTTCTATGAAGCCTCTGTTCTCCCCTTTAAGAAAACATGCAATGTCAAGAAAAATGTCTCTGTTCTTATCATCTAGCCCATCATAACTTATTTTCATCACCTTTTGGATGTCTTCATGGGGGACAATTTTCAGTTTATTCCACGTACTTTCCCAATGCGCTATGGTTCCAGAGTGAAGGAACGAACCTAAAACTTTTAGAGCTAATGGATTCCCTCCAGTATAATTTACGATTGCTTTGGACAGCTTGACATAACGTGTATCGGAAGGCCTTCTTGCAAAGGAATTCAAGTAAAAGACTTCAAGCGCCTCCTCTGAATCTAAAGCTTTAACTTCGTAAATGTCAACAACATCTTTTTTAAGCAACTGTGCATCTCTTGTCGTTACGATGATTCTACTTCCTTGGCCAAAAAGACTGCCATGATCTCCAACCAAACGCTCTAGCTGCATAACTTTATCAATATCATCAAGAATAACGAGTACCGTTTTGTTTTGTAGCCTATTTCTCACAAAGCAATTGACGACTTGAACATTTCTTTCCGACAGTAGTTCAGAAAACAGTTTTGTTTCCAACTGATGCAGTCCATGTCTCTGTGAATCTTCCCTAACATTTTCCAAAAAACAACAACCTTCAAATAGATAAGAGAACCGATAGAAAACAGCACGAGCAAGGAAAGTCTTGCCAATACCACCCATCCCCCATAGGCCTATGATACGAGTATTGGGTGATTGAAAGCACAACAACGATTCAATTTCCTTTACGCGTTTATCCATTCCAACGAGACCCCTGAACTCCAGAGTATTACTTTGTGGCACACGATTTAATATTCTCAACACATATTCAACAATGATCTCAATTAACTTTGACTCGTACCTAGCATCCACAGAAGAGAAATTATTTATACGAAAGAACAACTATGAAACAAAGAAAAAAGTTACACATACAAAAAACAATTTTTTTTAATTTCTGCTTAATAAAAATGATCAAATAGCTAGCATCCCTTTAAAAAGTTCAGGGACATTCTAGCCACACAAAAAAAAAGGGGGGATCAAATCACAATTTTGTAAAAAGTTAAGGACCAAACTAGCAACATATAAATCTATCTCTATCTCTTTTTCTTTTTTTTTTCCTAAAATAAATTGAAAACGGCTCACAATAAATATATATCAACCAAGTCAATAACAGATAAATCTATCTTACATATAATTGAATCCTAAGAGAGAGAATTAAGAGAAAACATCCTAAGGATCAACGAGCATGTGCATATAATCAGGGTGTGCTTCTCAAAATATGGATCCTAGTGATTTGACCTAATTGAATACCATAGCGATTATTTGTAATTTTTACAAATCGAAAGTATACAATAACTTACTGATTGCACGAATCAAAGCCAGATAGATTTGCGGCTGTTGTCAAAGCATCTCTCCACTCTTGCACTTTGTCCTTTGTGGTCATAGAACGTTCTGCATGTGCAGCCAAGGCTTTACCATAACTCCCCTTTTGCTTCCTAATATCCGATGGATCGATGCCGTAAAAGATTGGTAAAACGATCTGCCCTCTTTCTTTCTTGCATTTGAGTATGTGTACTAGTTCATCCAAGCACCATCTCGAAGATGCATACTCTTTTGATAAGACGACTATTGAAACCGTCGATTCCTCAATTGCTCTTAAAAGTGCAGGCGAAATTTCCTCTCCTCTCTCGAGATTTTCCTCATCTCTGTAAGTTTTAATTTGATTCCGACATAAAGCAACGTAAAGATGACTAGTAAAGTTTTTTCGAGTGTCGCCTCTAAAGCTGATGAAGACATCGTTCTTGATCATGACGGAAGAAGTAGCAGCAGCGATAGCCATAGCCACAGGCTTAAGCCGACATCATTAGGAGAAAAAGAAAAAATGAGAGAAGAATGAGTTGAATTCTGATGATGAATATTAGTAAAGGCTGTGTTTTGAAGGTGGAACTGAAGGACCACAAACCCATTTTCTCTTCTTATGTAATCATGTGGAAATTGAGAGGAAATAGTCAGGAAGTTTTCCAATTTCTGACTTATGTGGATGCTTCCCAGTGGGTCCTTCATATTTCTAACAGTGGAAAGTTAGAAACAACTATGAAAGACCCCAAAATAATAGTCATGACTTATATATATATATATATTTGGTAGAAGCTTGTTTTGATTGAAGTGATCCTCAAAAGTTAATTTTAAAAAAAGGAGTATACCATACATATACTCTATAAAAACTCAATAATTTAGCGACAGTTTCCAGGGGGACTCTTATAAATGAGTACAAAGAAGATGGGGATAAAAAATAATAATAAAAAAAACATTTCAAAGTAATTTATTTTTAATGAATATATCCATTTCAACAAGGTGAGATCTATTATCATCCCTCCGTTTACTCACTCCACACTCTTTTTAAATAGCATTGAATTTTACTAGATTACCCCTAAATATGATTACATGTAAGGATAAAAATGTTTTAAGAGATACTTTTCACACTCCTTATTTCAATAATTAGAAAATAAAACGATGCACTCTTTTCTTTTGAATGCTTGTAACATTTCAAAAATTTATGATTTAATTCTCTAATTTTAATTGGGAATATAATTTATAAATTTATCTTTTAGAACGTTTCTATATAATGGTGACAAGAGGATAATGAGAAATTAAAATGAGTGATTTTCCATTTTATTCTAGAAATTGCTATGATTTTTCATGTATGTTATGTGATCACAAAATTTTTTTGATTAAATGAGATGCGTAAAATAAAAGAAATGGTCCTGCCAAGTTTTTATTTTTTAAAATAATAATAATAATTAAATAATAGATTTAAATATATATAAATACATATAAAATGCCATACAACCACAGCCAGGCCCGTTGGGCCGAGTTGTGAGGCTGAAAGCCCACTGCCAGCGGCAGCCCAGCAGGCAAGCCGTGAGGCATCAGCCGCAAGAAAAGGAAAAGAGAGAGAGAAAGGGAAAAAAAAAAAAAAGAAAAGAAAAAAAGAGAAGGGAAATAAAATAAATAGATTACTTGATGGAGAATCTTTTGATGTGAAGATTACCAAGAAGAGTAAGCACTCCAAACTAGGGGTGGCAATACGGGTCGCGACACGACGACACGAATCGAAAACGACACGAATTTTGCGAATCGAAAACGACACGAATAGTGAACGGGTCAAATTCGGGTCACCCGAAATTGACACGAAAAAGAACGGGTCGGGTTCGGGTTGGACCGAACACGACCCGAACACGACACGAATGGCAATATGCGTCGCGACACGACGACACGAATCGAAAACGACACGAAATTTTACGAATCGAAAACGACACGAATAGTGAACGGGTCAAATTTGGGTCACCCGAAATTGACACGAAAAGAACGGGTCGGGTTCGGGTTGGACCCGTGGACCCGAATACGACACGAATTGCCACCCCTACTCCAAACAAATAAAAATAAAATTTTAACCACTTCTTTACACTACCTATTCTAGGGAAGTGAACTATCACTTAAATTGTAATAATGGAGCCTAGAAAATGTGAAAAACTCTTCTTTTATTATTATTATTAGCTAAGGCTAATAATAATAAGCCTCAAATATTTATTTTTTCAAAATTTTAAACCCTATTTTAAGTGCTTATAAAAGGGGTGTGGTAGTATGAACACCACTTTTGCTTCTCCACTCTCTTTTTCATTGAAAGAAAGCTTTTTCTCTTCCTAAACACATTGAGTCCAAATTTTAACGAGTAAAAACATCAAGAAATCTCTTCCATAATCTCTCTTCTCAACTTTCACATCATTAAGCTTCAAGAGAAAAATGTCACCTCATTGGTTTTCAAGGTAAAACACTAGTATACCACTAGCTTTCAAGATTAAAATTTTAGTTTTTAAATTTGTGATGAAATGTGTTTATTTTCCAACTACTAGTTCCTCATCACAAGAGTTCAAGAAAGCCTCCAAGCCCTCAAAAGAGCCATAAAACTCCATTAACAACACTAAGGTATATGTTTTTCCACAAACTTGTAAGTTTTTAAAATTTCAAGGATTTTTTAAAAAAAATATTGACATGATGAAAAATTAGTTAATAAAAACATGGTATTGTTGCTATTATCGTGACATGTGTGTTTTGTGGGATTAAAATGGTTTAACATATCACAATATGAAAAGTTTTGATAAAAATGTGATTTTCGTGAATTTCATGACTATGTGATATGAACTATATGTCATGGCATAAAATATTTGGTTATGGCATGTTTTATTTGCTGAGAATACTCTATGTTGACAACCTGAGATATGAAGAAAGGATTTTTAAGGCCCAAGTAATGATAAAATGAAGTTGATGTTCATAATCTATGTGACATTAGTCTTTTTGGCATAATACAAAATAAATGTGAAAATGATATTCTTAGTGAGAATTTGTAACGACCTGCCTAGCACAGGCCGTTACCTTACTTACATACTTACATATTGGGCCAAAACACAGCGGGAATTTTTTTTTTTTTTTTATATACACGAATTAAAGCGTGCAATCTTAAAAGAGATGTCTTGAATAACATTTTTACATAATATCGAGTACTTAATTTTCTCAAAACGCGTAGCGGGTAACTTCCCACGATTTCACAGTGCGCCTCGCTACGCTTCGCCACCTTGCATCAGACATTGCTTGCATGCTGCTTACCTACAGCATAGACGTAAAACAGTGAGCTTTCGCTCAGCAAGTACAACTGTCTCGTCTGCATCATACATATATCCATACATAGCATCACATAAAAATTCATAACATCATTCATAATGGCATAACCTAATAATGCCTATAATATGCATGGTCCAGTTATGCTCATTTTTACTTTCCTTGCTTATCTTTCTTTTAGGGTCCTTACCTTGGTGTTCGTACCCGGCGCGCAACTATGGAGTGGTTGGGGCGGCCAGCCCAATCCAACTCACACTATAGTCCTACCCGATCTCGGACGGGTGGTACTACAACGGCAAACTCGCTTACCCTCTTTTATTTTCTTATCTTTTCTTTATCTCATTCTTGTGTTTATTGGTCTTGTAGGGATTAGTGAACATGCATCGTAATGTCACACAATCCTAATTCATACTAGCATCATCATTATGCTTAACATGCTTTCTAAACTTTGCATATCAATTTAACATCATTCCACATAGAACATGACATACTAAGCACAGATAGTATGGCAAATGGCATATCACAATTAACACATAAAGTTTGCATGCACCCCTAACATACATCTACATACTTCGGCAAGTATCAACTAAAGCCTATGTTGTAGGCGGAGTTGTACTTACCTCTCTTGCTATGTCCTTTCTACGCCGTCTTGCCTCCGGACACAGCTACAGGCCGTCACCTGCTTGAATCAGGACATAGGTGAGAATTCTGATTCTGGTTGTAGAATGTTGGTGTCTTAACCAACATGCCTACTAAAACCTAGTTGTATGTTCCCGACTGATATCTGACTTGGTCCAATTTGACCTTTTACTGTTTGGGAATAATTTGAACTTTGATTATCCCCCTTAAGAGGCTACGTTGGATAATCTCTTGAGTAGATCATGATCTACTAATAGGTTTTCTTTAAAACCTCGGGATTTACTATTTTATTATAGCTCATTAGGTTAATGGCCTTAACCCACTTTTCCTGGCCCATTTCTAAAATTATGAGTAACCCTTAGGGTTACATTGGATAACCCTTAAGGTTACTCTTATCTACTTGTTGGGTCGACCAAAGTTAATATTTTATCAACTACTGATCAACCCTTGTCAAATTTGGGCTTTTTGGGCTAAGCCCGGTAACTCGGGTCCTATTCCCGGTTACGGCCCGTAATCGGCTTGATTGTCATTTTTATCTTAAAATCCATCTTGTTATCTTAAAACTTCATTTCCTTATCTTAACTTTCTATTTCATTACCTTTTTATACTTTGAACAATTAAACTATAAAAATCCTTAAAACTCTTTACAAAAATTCCGATTTTTGAAATAAATCTTAATAAGGGTCATTTTGGGTCGGAAACTGCCTTTGGAGTAGTTTTCGTAGTTAAAACAACGATTTAAAACACTTTACAGTTTTTAGAAAACATTTTTAAAACTAATGGTGTAGGAATTTTCAGATTCCCTGCACACCCTTCATAAAATAGTCTCAGTTTAAAAATTCATTCAGAATTTGAAAAACTTATCTTCATGAAAGTTGTAGCTCTCGAAAAATGCTAAAAATTTTATGTTTTGTGAAAAATCCAGTTCTGCCTGTATTAGTACCAGTTTTTGTTTGAAATCGGCTAACCATGAAAAACTGGGTCTGGGGAATCAGCCACGGGTTTTGCTAAAAACGGAGGCCGTTAGAGTCTCAGTTCGAGATTCTGTTCACGTTGCTCTCTAGTAAAAATCATTCCGAGCAACTTTTGTGTTTTGAGTTTTACCCCGTTCGGCCTCTAAAGGCCTTAAAATTTCACTTTTCTGAAACTGGCCAGATTCGAATCCGAATTGGTAGTTTTGGGGATTACGCCCGGTTTACGTCCTATTTCGCAAATCTATCTCGACCGACCACTTCGGGAGCCTACTAACCAAACACACAATGTTTCTAACATCCCATTGGATCCCATTAGCCATCCCCTATTGTCCATACAAACCAATTTCTAAATCCATGAACCTAGGTTTTCACTTGGTTCTAGCTTAGCATACATCACATACAAGCATCAAAATTTCATCCCTAAACTAACATGCTCCCATGGCTGCCTAAGGACAGATTTTCGGCCACATTTGGGGAACATACAACTTAATCTTCTAGTATGAAAATCACTCAACAATCAAACATAAATTAAGCAAGAATCAAGCCATTTTCATCATAGATCTAACAATCAAGCACACACACCATATCTAGGGCATAAAAATGAGAAATAGACTTAAGTCCTTACAACCCAATTGAATCATCAAATCAAACTTCAAATTGAGCTCAAAATTAGAGGGTTAGGGTTTTAGAAAGTACCTAGACCAAAGCCAAGTTTGGTCATCCAAAATTTCTCCTCCTCCTCCTCCCTTGCTTCTAGACCCACGGCCACTCCTCCAATTTGAGCTCCAAAAATTTTGTTTTGCTTTCCTTAATTGAGTTACCCAAAGCTGAGCACTCCTTGGTCAAAATCCCAAAAAAAATTTCAAGTTTCTCTCACTCTTTCTCCTTCCTCCCTATTCGGCCTCCCACCCCTAGAAACCCACAAGAAAATCCAAACTTCCTCTAGCTTCCTCCTAACTCAAATTCACACTTCCATGAGTAAAAGCCCTCAATAAAAACTTAGTTTTCTCTCCTCCCTCTCCCAATTTGTGGCTGCCGGATTTTCTAGAGGAAAATGACAAGAGGTTGCCTACAATTTTCAATAAACATGAATGGGATTTTGAGGGGGGGTATTTATAGGCATTTTGGGAGGTTTGGGTAATTGAAATTTGGCCCCAAAAATGTTGCTTTTTCTTCCTTTTCCCTTGAGGTGGCCGAAGGTTCTTGTGGTGGGGGAGGCTCCACATCTTCAAGCTTAAGGTAGTGAGAAATGATGTCATGAGGTAGGGATTAAATGACATCACCCTTGCTAAGTCTTGTTTGGCCATTCTTTGTTCTCCAAAAACTCATTTTTTTCTATTTTCTTTTGTGCTATACAGATAATTCTAATATTGTGGTTTACCAATTCATAGTATTTTTATCCTGTACCGTAATACAAAATTTTATCTATGTGAATTTTCGGAACATATAATTTTTCTCAATTTCGAACCCTTTTTGCCCTTAAATTTTCTCTTGGTGTGCTTGATTTTCTAGGGACATTTTAAGGCCTATTCTTGCTATCTAGTTCACAAAACATTTTTCTCAGCATTTTTCCACACTGCTTTTCAACATCTCGTAAAGTCAACCCTTTGACTTTCGTCAGTCAAACTTTGACTTTTTCGGTCAAAGTTGACTTTCGTAAAATCGTGCACTGTTCCGGCCTTTTCGACTTGAAAGTTCCGTTTTCGAACTTAGAAATCAATTTTGAGTCTTCTCGACCCATTAAAACTCACAAAATCTTTCAAAAACCCTAAACCGAGCTTTTTTATAATTACCTTCATAATGTAAAAATTAATTCCATAGAAGGAAAAAAAATGTATATTGAAAAAGTTGAATATTACAGAATTTTCCTGAACTCATGCAGAACAGAATGTTTCTCTCAGGATAAGCTATCAAAGAATATAATCTCTGGTGTAAAAAAAAAAAAAAACAAACTATTAAGTGGGAAAATGATGTTTTTGCCCTCGGAAGTTAAAACTATGATTTCATAGGGCTAGGAGTGTCGTTTGAGTCGGAGACTTTACAGTCAAGAATAAGGGACTAAAATATACTATATTTTAATTTTCATAAGAAATGGACTTAAAATGACTCAAATACCCTTTAGGGGTAAAAATGTAAATATAAAAAATTTATGGGTAAAAAGTGAAATTTATGAAAATTATTTTTTTGAGTTCAGAATCTGTAAGAGGGATCTTTAAGGGTTCCCCAAGTGTATAATGTTTAGGAGTGCTCAATGGGAACAAGTTAATCAATTTTAGGGGCTAAAATGCTAAAATAATTAAAAGGGGTCAAATTGTAAAATTGGCAAACCTGACCTGAAGGCAGTGTTTTTCCTAATTTAAGGACAGTGTGCTAAGCCAATTAAGTTGGTTAATTAATACGGTTAAGTTTTGGTTTAAGATTGGGCCATTAAAAGTCAAGTAAGGGACTTAAATGTAAAGAATTTTGGTAAGTGTGGTGGAAAATGTAAATGAGGTATAATAGGCCTTCTTGGACAGTTTTAAATGCTGTGAAAGACAAAATCTTAATTAACAGGCTAATGCACTAAAGTATAATAATGAGCCGCTTAGGCCCAATTTCATTTTCCATGAAAACTATGGAGGTCCAGTAGGTGGATAGTAACCTTGGTTACCCATGGTCACCTAATGGGTCCAAAGAAAGACAAAATAGAATAGATATTAATGGATAAAATAAGTAATAATTTAATCACTTAATTATTTTAATAATTATTTACCATTTAATAATTATTAATTATTTAAGGAAATTCAGGATAAATTAATTTAATATTATCTCTCAACTAATTAATAATTAGTTAATTATCGACTAATTAATATTTAATAATATTAATTATTAGTTAAGTAGTTAATAATTAATGAATTATGAATCGACTATCTTATAATTATATATGATGGTTAATTAACTAATAATTTTAATAATGTTACATGTTTAATTATTATTTCAGTTAATTAATAACAAACTTAGTAAACAAATATTTAATTATGAACAAGTTAATGTTTAAAATTCTATGAATCCTCTAGTAAGGAATATAAGGATTAAGTAACCAATTTATGGAAAATTCATTCCCTTAAAGATAAAAATAAATAAATATATGTAATTAATAATTAAACTTGAAAAGAATTAATTATTAACTAGAAGCGGGAAGTTTTATAAGACACTTGTTAAGAACAAAGAATAAATTTAAGAATCTGCTCTAATTGATGGGTGTCGATTTAAAATAGGACACCGAAATGACAAAGAAGTTTAGCCAGACAAGAATCATGAGAAACTTCAACTTTAAGATTTTCTGTAAGTACAGGTCCCACCTACAGTGTGGATTGTATGTTGTCATGTTTAATGTGTATTATGGGCTTACGTGATTGTTATGCTATGTTCCCATGGTTCCATGTTTAGTTACATGCTTTATGAGATATTTCATATTTCATGTTCATTCTATGAATTAAGGACTCATGATTAAGTAAATAAGTGAAAGATTAAGACGTGTTGTACCAAACTCCATTAGAGTGAGGTCTTCATGAACGATTTTAAGTATGACCTTGGGTGTTGATGGTTGGGTCACTCCTTCATCTTCTCTTAATGAGGTTGCAGGCACCCGGTATGTACACAAGGACCCATAAGTATGTTACTAATAAGTATGTCAAGAATAATAAGTTAAGAATAAAAGGATAAACATAAATTGTTATGCATCTTCACATGTCTTTATGTTCCCACTATAAGTAATCCGGGCAAGAGCCCCATGATCTAAAATTGTCCTTGGACTAGCAATGCAGATAGAGTGATATATGAAAGTGCAGTTGGGGAATGAATACCACCCGCAAAAGCTTCCACAAAACGCTAATAGTCATTTGAAAGTTAATTTGAAATTTAGTTTTTAAATTCTGATTTGAACTCTGCTAAACGTACGGACTAAACTAAGTATTTTGGGTTACAACTTTATTTTATTATTGAGGAACTACTAGAAGTGTTTTCTTAAATGTTTATATTCCGTAATTGTGTTTTATTAAGTTTTATTTTAATAGGGTTTTTTTTTTTTTTAAAATTTTATCAAAATTTTGGGGACTTAATAACTGGTTATGAAACGGATCAAGTTTTAAGTCTAAATAATGATGGTCGATTTTGACCATTTAAGTATGGGCCATCACAATGCAATACATGGTAAACTAAAAAAATGAAGGAAAAAAAATTTAAACCAAACTTCACATAAAATTCCACAGAAAACATAAGAAGTCTGTGAACACTTCATTTGCATTGTGCCGTCATCGTTAAAACATGAAATATAAGTAAAATAATAAAGAAAAGGAACAGCGAACAATTAAGGTCCTGTTTTGGGAAACTTTTTGGAGTTTCGCTGTCTAATCCAAAACTCTCAATTTTACATCTTCTTTACTTTCTCTTCCAATTTCTAAAAACTCAAACTTTAAATGTCTATAACTTTCTCATTCAAATTGAAACGAGATAATATGTTCATAATGACGAGATCATGAATAATTAAAAGATCTATCTTGCGTATTTTTTCGAATCACATTTTAAATTTTTGTATTTTTTTTCTTACATCATAGTTCATTTCCAAAAGTCCGTCCCAAACACATATTTTTAACCTAACTTCTAAAACTCCGTCTCCAAAATTCCCCTCTAACAGGGCCCAAAAAGACATCTTACTATGGAGTTTAATTACAGAGAGAATGATAATCGATTTTTTCTAGAAAAATTTTGATCTGATAACATTTTCCTTTCAAAATTGGTTTTGAATTATTGCCTTTTCCTTCTTTTCCAATGCATTCATTTATCCCCGTTTAAGCAAGGAAATGGGAAGCCAAGTGACGACAAATAATAATAATAATAATACAGCAGTATTCAACTTATCTGAATTCTAAGGATAATTTAACCATAATATAATAATTTTTTATGCACCGCAACATCATTTAGTGAAATTAGAAACAAATATATGTAATAACGACTCCACGCCAATTGGAGTTGGAGAGATTTGATATTATTGGAAGATGAACGTATTTGATGACAAACAAAAAATTGATTAAAAAAAATAAGAGATTACTTATTGAATGATGGGTGTAAAAAGTAAGAGTTACAAATATAGTTATAGGTATTTTTTTGGAATACTAGGAGAGGTGTGTATCAAGTGACATATAAATTTTAAAATTCTAGCGACGAGTGGTTTAATTAAGGGTGCAGGGAGAACAGATAAAGGGGTGTCGATAGAGCTCCCGTCAACAAAATGTCAAACTCTTCTTGAAGTTTGAAAAACAGATCTCTGGTGCTACACAGATCTCTGTTCTTGTTCATCCAATACTTTGTCTTCTATAACACTCTTAATGCTAGAAACATGACCCTTTTAAATATCGAAGATGCTTTATCGGCATCTAATGACTAGAAACTGCTTCACAAACAAATCCTCAGGAATGCGTATCAACAAACAGAAATGAAGAGTAAATTGGTTGCTCGTGGACACATAATACAAGCTGTTTGGATTCGGGCAGTAGCCATGTGACATAAAACAACTAAAAGATACAACCACCCATGCTAAGGATATATAAAAGCAAAAGTTAATTCCTATTCCTACCTAAACCTCAGATTGTTGGACAGTACCAAGCTTATCAACATGGGCTCATTCAACATTTGAAATTGGCAGGCTTTGAAAACCGAAAATATTTCGAATTATGTAATCTTTCCAAAGCTTACAAGTTGAATGCATACAATATAGAAATAATTACTGTCAGAAAAAAAATAATAATAATAAGGCATCATAGACGATGATTATTGTCTATTGATGATGATCAACTCATGTAGCAAGGTCACCTTGATCAACTTTTGACCGTGTATTCCAACTAAAGAGACAACAACCAGTTGTTAATTGATGTTCTGTCTCATGTCCTGCTAGCTGGTATAAAATCATAAAATCGATCATATGATTTACCCTTACGAATACCATGAAGCTATAACTTGAAGCAAGCTCAACAAAAATTAATTACATGTTTTAAAAAGCTCCTTTTTTTTTTTTTTTTTTTTTTTTTTAATAAGTTTAGAGATCAAAATTAGAACATACATGGAACCAAAAACACTATATATATAAATAGTGAATATCTTGTCGGACATAATCTAACCTTGGTTGTAAACTTAAGACTCAAATGTACTGGCAAATTCTAAGAAAGGCATGGGTGGCACTTGTAAGGAATCAAGACTTCCTTCCGACATCTCTTATGACTTCAGTCAAAAAAGCGTAACAATGCAAATTTAACGAATAGCAGCAAACCACAATCTTACTTACCAACATTGAGATCTGAAGATTCATTGCGGCGTAATTAACAGCAGTAATAAAGTGATCTTGATTAGATTATTGCTGCATATATGAGGCTTGTAGTTATCCACAAGATGTCCTACTAGCATTGTTGAGTACCTAAACACCACGCAATACACGTGATGTAATTCCAATTTGGATGTAAACGCATACCCAGAAATTGAATGTGACATTCAGAACACAAGAAGAAATACATTATTAAAATAACTAAAACGCACATAAAAAGAAGTGGGCAAGGTGAGAAAAACAACTTCTTAGAACTTCTAAGTAGATACAACATCACACCATATGCTTTACCCTCATGAGTACCATGAACCTATTAACTTGCAGCAAGTTGTAGCTCAACAAAGTTCTTTACATGTCTAAAACAGCTTTTCTATTTTTATTTATTTAGTTAGTTATTTATTTATTTGTTATTATTATTTTTGTAGTTTAGAGATTCAAACCAGAACAATACATGGAACCATAAACTCTATATTCTCTAATCCGCTACTGATGAAACAAGGATTAAAAAGATAGGAAAGATTTGCTCGCTCAAGGAGAACACCACACCTAAATTAAAAGAAGTATCACTTATTTTAATCAAGAGATTCATACTGAGAAAGTCATCTCATGGTTAAATCAACTGATACCATGGACCAATCACAAAAAATTTGAAAGTCATAAAAACTATATATATATATATATATATATATATATAAAAGCAGCGCTAGAAATAGAATTAAATCATCATTTCAGATGTGACTTCAACAACTTATCGATAGAGCGGACTACAGAAGCACTGGGGGCAATGAATGATAGAGAACAACAAGATTTAAATGAGTGATTCTAAAAGGCAAAGACATCGAACCTGCAATCAGCAATAAACGATGCAGATCAGTGTCAATTGACGGAGAGTGGAGGCAATCAACAATGCTTGACAACGATTGGCAATGCTCCATGGCGATTAGTGATGATTGACAGCGAACCAAGATCTGCAATTAATTTGGGGGATGATTATCTGAGGAGAGCGAAAAAAGAAAGAAATGAGAGAGAGAGAGAGAGAGAGAGATCAGAGAGAGGGCTTGGTTATGTTCGGTAGGAAGGAGAAAAAATATAGTGCATCACGTAAGCAAGAGAAATGAGGAAGGAGGGAGAAGTTCTTTGTCTTAATACGTTTGGTATGCAATCCCTTTAATATTCTCTTCAATTTCAAAGAGATCAAAATTCAGGCATAGTTGAATGATTTGAAGTCCTCCCCTAATCAATTCCCTTCTATTTTCTCGCATCCTTATTCCTTCCACTTTTCTATCCTACCAAGTACAGTCTAACTCTATCTTTAAACTAAAAATCAATTATAAATAAATGCAAACCAATTATTTATTATAAAGAAAAAGAAGAAAGAAAGTTAATTGAAAAACGCTTTTCTATCCTACCAAATACAGTCTAAATCTATCTTTAAACTAAAAATCAACTAAAAATAAACTCAAACCAATTATTTATAATAAAGAAAAAGAAGAAAGAGAGCTAATTGAAAAACAAACAAAAATGGTACATTACAAAATAGTGACTTAGACCCTATTAGACACAAATTGAAACTTATATTTAGTCGTAATATAATTTTGTTATGACTAAAAGATTGTCACTAAATATGGACTTATTTTATTTATTTATTAATTTATTTTTGGTGTAGTGTTTCCAGATGTAAAGCTTTCAGATTTTATGTTTGTTAAATGAATGGTGTATAAAATGAGTACTGTGTAATTAATTTCAAAAAGATTTTAGCGGTCTTATCACCCTGTTTACTTAAACCAAAATCTCATGTGACCAATCTAGTTTTGGGAGTGTGACCATCTACGACTGCACATTTATGTTGTGTTTGATAGGAATGATGGAAGATAGAATGGAAGAAAGAATCAAATACCTAGACGAGGACAATTAAAAGGAAGAACGAAGGGTTTTTTTTTTTTTTTTTTTTTTTTTTCTCTTTAATGTTGTTTGATAGAAAAGAAAGAAAATAGGAAAGACAATGTTTAACTAGTTTATTTTACAATCATTACATTTATATAAATAAGAATATGAGTAGT
Source organism: Ficus microcarpa (assembly GCA_025413485.1). Classification (NCBI taxonomy): domain Eukaryota; kingdom Viridiplantae; phylum Streptophyta; class Magnoliopsida; order Rosales; family Moraceae; genus Ficus; species Ficus microcarpa. The sequence continues at coordinate 10,067,093 of CM046385.1, read as the reverse complement.
GATTTCGGTCACTATGATAAAAGAAAAGGTAAAACACTATTCAAATTACCTATAAGATGGAGTTGAAAAACCGAACACCCAAGGGATGTCTTGAGATGTGGTTCTAGCTAAGATTTTATTTCTTTGCCATTTAACAACTGAACTCCCATCCTTTTCACCGTGGAACCAAGATTTAATTGTTCATAATCAGGATGCCCACCCATACCCCACAATCTCAAATTGAATGAGGCCTCTATTTCGTCATAAGATTCATGTAACTGCATCTGGATGTTGACTTTTTCACAAAGCGTGATAAACACGTGATCTGAGCTAACACCAGCTTGTATCATATCTTCCTCCTCCTCATCAGTAATAAAATCACGTCGACCGATACTCAAATTAGAAATATAATATTTTTGGATCTGACCAAACTTCGTTTTAAGATGCAGCTCACAAGTAATGTAGAGCCGGTTGTAGGGAGTATATATTACGGGGAGTGGAGCAACAACGCATATGGCAAAACCGAGGAAATTATTATTATGCAAATCTTGAGAAAGCATCACCACTATCGAATCCCCCTCACCTTGATGTTTGAACCACTTTGGAACTTCATTTCCCGGATAACAAACCTCAAATGTAGAAAACGATCCTCGCTGCAACACCATGAACAAGAGTGTGAATACTTCAATCCTGAAAAATTATTCAATTGTTTCGATAATAAAAAATGTGACTATATATACAGACACATATACCTTTGATTCTTCGACTCTGTATAAGAATTCAGGCTCGCTGAATGCGTTCTGGTTCAATTTCCAGCACCATAAAAATTCATATTTTTTCACTGTTGAAATATAATTGTCAGTCCAATGCCGTAGTGTGAATCCAGACAATGAACTTGAACTTGTCTCCAGTGAAGTACATCCACTTGCATAAAGGTGGTTTATTGACGATGGAAGTTGTGGTAAAGATAGAAGTTTCTTGCAGTTTCTTATGTCGAGTCTTTTCAACCGATGAAGTTGTCTGATGCTTGAAGGTATTTTATCGAAATGATTCCCTTCTAGATCTAAATATTCCAAAGAGGATAAAAGGCCCAGCCAATCAGGGATTTCGACAATATTACAATCAGATAGGAATAGCTCTTTCAAAGAGAATAAACAAAATAGTCTGGTTTGGAATTCTTCAAGTTTCAAACATTGGTGGTTGGACAGAAATGTAAGACAACTTAAATTATAAAGCCAATTTGGTACAAAATTGAGATTTTTACGCCAATTCAGGTCTTGACGACGAAGCCCAAATAACTTTTCAATAAGCGGGGATGACTCTTGGATCCCTGATCCCTCTAAAGGAAGTGTCTCTGTTAACCATTTCAATCTTGAGCAACCCCAAAGATAAAGGATTTCAAGAGACTTCAACTTAAAAATGTTGGTTGGGAGACTTTCGAGCTTTTTACATCCTCCAAGATGAAGTTTGCTCAGATGAGGAAGACCCTCAATTAATGACGAAGACACTTGTTTTATTGCTGACCGACTCAAATCTAGTGTTTGTACATTCCTTGGAAGAGCTGGAAGATTCTTGAGGTTTCGACAATCACTGAGTTCCAAACTCACAAGACTTTCAAAAGACCCAATTGCTGAAGGTAACAATGTTATTTCTGTATTTCCCAACCATAAGCGTTTTACATTGCTAGATATCTTTGGAAGAGATTTAAAGCGAGAACAGCCGTGAAGATAAAGGTCTCCCAGACGTCTTTGGTAATTTAGTGGAGGAAGTTCAACCAAACTTGTGCAGCTGAAAAGAATAATACTCTCTAGTTTCGGAGCCCGACATAAGTCTGGGACTTTGATCAGTTGCTTGGAATAACTAAGATTTATGCTTTTCAAATTTGCAAGATCCTACAAGAAAAATGAAGTGATTTGGAAAAGTATAATTGTTCTCTCTTGTTTCTGAACCAAAAACAATATATTAAAAAATAATTAAGGATCCGTTTGAGACACTAGTTCTAAATGACAAAACACCATCTAGATTTTAAAATCCCAACTTTAAATCAAATTTTTACTCTCTTATGTTTTCAAGAAACTAAAACTTTAAAAGTTTGTAACATTATCATTTCAAATTAAAATGAGATGATTTTTATGTCAAAATGCTCATAATGATGAGACAAAAGATCCATTTTGCATTTTTTTTCCAAACACATTTTAAAATTTTGTACTATTCTTTATATCACAAAACTATTTCAAAAATTTTCCTTCAAAACACATATTTTCAATTAAACCTTCAAATCACCATCTCCAGATGTCTCTCTGAACAGACTCTAAGTAATCATGAACATCGACACACGATACTGAAAAAAATATACAATAGTACAACATACCTGCACACCATTCCAAAGTTGCTTAAGCTCGCTATAGGACATGTTAAGTTCGACTAGCATTTGTGTCTTAAACTCCGACGGCAAAGACTTTGATGGATAGTTATACCAGCATAGATATCTTAGAGAATGAGGAAGAAATAACTGACCAGCCCGATCAAAATACACTCTGAACTTCTTGTCATGAGTGGAATGTGTTGAATAATGAATTTTGAGCAATCTCAGCTTATGCATATTCTTGAAGACTGCAGGACTCAAGTGTAGATCTTTATTTATTTTAGACATGTCAAGAGACATTCCTTCAATTGCTTTAGTTCCCTAACAATGTAAAACAAAGAAAGATGAATTTATGAAACACCAAAAAAAACAAAAACAAAACAAAAATAAAAAAATAAAAACAAAAAATAAAATAAAATAAAATAAAAATAAAAACAAAAAAAAAATTTAAGAACAAAAACAAAACCAAAAAACAAAACAAAAACAAAAGTAAGGACAAGAAAAAGAAAACTGAAAAAAATAAATATAAATATGCACATGGCAAATATGTTAAATATGTATAGACATATATAGTCATTTTAATTGCTTAGCTTACTTCATTATTTTCTAAGACGTGATGGACATCTTCCGGAATCCACAAACGACTGCGCTCTCCAAGCTCTTTGGCAGATTGTTGACGAACAATTTCCCAACCCATCTCTTGTATCAAATCATGCATCCAAACTGTACCATCACTTTTAATGGTCACAAGAGACTTGTTCACGAGAACTTCGATCCCTGAACTTGCAAACAAATCACAACCATCTAATATCCTTTCTATGAAGCCTCTATTCTCCCCTTTAAGAAAACATGCGATGTCAAGGAAAATGTCTTTATTCTTATCGTCAAGCCCATCGTAACTTATTTTCAACACCTTTTGTATGTCTTCATGGGGAATAATTTTCAGTTTATTCCACACACTTTCCCAATGCTCTATGGTTCCAGAATGAAGGAACGAACCTATAACTTTTAGAGCTAACGGATTCCCTCCAGTATACTTCACTATAGCTTCTGACAGCTCAATGTAACGTGCGTCAGAAGGCTTTCGTATGAAGGAAGTCAAGTAAAACAATTCAAGTGCTTCATCAAAATCTAAAGCTTTGACTTCATATATCTCAACAGCATCTCTTTTGAGCAACTGTGCGTCTCTTGTTGTTACGATGATTCTACTTCCTGGGCCAAACAGACTGCCATCTCCAACCAAACGCTCTAGCTGCATTACACTATCAATATCATCAAGAACAACGAGTACCGTTTTGTTTCGGAGCCTGTTTCTCACATAGCCATTGACGACTTGTAGATTTGTTTCCACCAATAGTTCAGAAAACAGTTTTGTTTCCAAGTGATGCAGTCCATGCCTCCGTGTATCTTCTCTAACATTTTCCAAAAAACAACAACCTTCAAATTGGCAAGAGAATTGATAGAAGACGTCACGAGCAAGAACAGTCTTTCCAACACCACCCATCCCCCAGAGGCCAATGATGCGAGTGTTTGGTGATTTAAAACATAACAACGATTCAATTTCCTTTAGGCGTCTATCTATTCCAACAAGACCCTTAAAGTTCAGAGCAATACTCTGTGGCCCACGATTTAATATCCTCAACACATTCTCGACAATCATCTCAATTAACTTTGATTCGTACCTAGCATCCATAGAAGAGAAATTATTTATAGGAAATAACAACTGTGAAACTGGAAAAAAGGTTACACATACAAAAAACAGTTACATAATACACGCTTGACACACTTTTTTCATTTTTTTTTTTGGTTAAATATAAGCTTCACACACTTAAGACTAGGTATTTTGGATAAGGAATTTTACTATAAATTCCTAAAATTCCTTATGTAAAATATAGAAACTTACGTTATAATTTTAACCTAAGATTATGAAATAAATTTTACGACGTGACAAATTAGATTTTGTGTCACAAGATATGGTTATAAATATTTTTAGATGTGACCTCATGATCTGTGTATTATGGTAAGATTGAGAATTATATACTAAGATGTGACATTTAATGTCACATAGTATCAAATTACTATACTTTATGAAAAAATAAAGAAAGACAACTTTACAATATAAGATTTTGTTATAAAGTTCAATGATATGACAATTATTAATTTTGTCGCATAATAAACTTAGGTAACATATTATTACTTAAAAAGGTTTGAATAGTAAAAAAGTGACAAAGGCTCCAACACCCGACCAAGGGGAAAAAAGAGAGATGGAATTTTAAATATATATAATAATAAATTATGGTGTGTTTTTAAAGGCAAACTTTTTATAAATTAATCAGATAATAAGGTTGGATTTAAAGACTTTAGATCCAATTTTTCTAAGTAAAAAATGTATCATTTAAATATTGAAATACACCGTACTCTCGTAATCATAGATTAAATCTTAAATACGTTCTTTTTTTTTTTTTTTGAAAAGGAATTTAGGATTAACCTTATTCAAAAAGTAAAAATGTTAATACTCGATTTGGATAAATTTCAGGATGGAAATTTTAGACTGTGGCTTTGAAGGAAGTAACATTTATTTGCTGTAAGCAAGGTAAGTACAAATCTCGCTTACAGTATAAAATACTTTTAATTATGTATTAGGCACATGCCATGATAGGGAAGTTTTGCCTATGTTCAAAATGATAATATGAATGATATGATTTACATGATTACCATAGTATGTAACATGATTTGATATGATACACTACAATCACGTATATGCCACACGTATGATTATGCCATGGACCACAAGTATAGTATATTTACATACTTGCCATACTTTTACTAGCATACTATGTAAATGACTTTACAATTATGCCATGATTTAAATTATATCATAGATTAATATGTCATGTCATTGCATTATGACTAATAAGTTCATAATGAAAGAACTTATGTTTTAGGCCTAGTCTTTGAATAAGACTCTAAGATTGAATATGATACTAAACATACTTGAATTTAGTTAAGTTAAGGCTAAGCAAACTATAAAGATAAGTAGGGTATCGTACCAATCGCTTTTCAGATTGAGGAGGATTATGAATGCCAGATATAATTCTTCGAATTATTTGGAACTTTGCAAACTCTAACTTTATGTAAAATACAAGCATCCGGTACGTATACATATGGGCCCACAGATAACCATGATAATAAGATCATAATGGGAAATAAGATATTCATAATTTGTTATAATTGGATCATGTCTTAATTCCATAATCATGCATCTATACATGCCATGCAAATTATACGTTTTTACTTATTGAGCAAAAGCTCATAAGTTATATTCATATTATAGGTAAGCTACGTACAACAATACTTGAAGGGCAACTTGCGGATGAAGATGTGGAGCAAACGAAGGCGGTGTGGGATACTATCACGTAAAATTTTCAGCAAAGATATTTTGGAAATTAAATATTAAATATTTATGTATAAAGTTTTATTATGCAAGACTCTTTACAAACATATGTAAATACATACATACATGTATATATATATATATATATAAGTTTGAAATAATTAAGTAAGATAAGAGTTTTTTGTGTTATAAAAACAATTGATTGTGGAATTTTTAGTACCCAAGACTATGTTTTATATAAGTACTTAAGGATGAAGTTGAAGAATAATAAGTAAGTTTAAGAAATCAAGTAAGTCAAGCAACGGTCTATGTACATGGGTTGTTAGAGATGTTTTTAATATTTTAATTGATTACAGATCGCTATTTCAAAGTGGAGGAATAAATAGATCTTTTTTGTATTTTTCTTTTCATTTTGTTGCAAAAGTTTTAATAAGCTAAAGAAGTAGTGCAAAGTGTGCGAAATTGAAAACGCAAGCGTTTAGCTGCAACTATAAAAATAAAATTTAAAAAAAAAAAAAGGTAAATTACTCTTTTGGTTCTCAACCTGTTTGTTGTTTTTGTTTTTTTGTTTTTTTGTTTTTTTTTTTTGTGACTAAAAAATTCCCTAAACTCTTTAAAAGGATAGAAAATGGTAATTTTTATTAATAGACGTTAAAGATTTAACAAAAAATGTCACATTCAAATGATTTATTATTTAAGATACTTGAGGAAAAAAAAATTTCATCTCAACTTACATTTATCATATATTTGTTGAATTCTATCCAATTTTTAATTTTGGTTGGTAAAAATGATCAAATAACAATCTTTTAAAAAGTTTAGGGACATTTGAGTCACAATAAAAGGGTTGGGGATCAAATCACAATTTCGTAAAAAAATTAAGAGACCAAACTAGCAACATATAAAATCTATCTCTTTTTTTTTTCTCTAAAACAAATTGAAAACGATTCAAAACAAATAAATATCAACCGAGTCAATCACACATAAATCTATCTTACATATAATTAAATATCCTAAGAGAGAGAATTAAGAGAACAACATCCCAAGGATCAACAAGCATGCATATATAGTCAGGGTGCGCCCTTCTCTTGTAAATATGGATCCTAGTTATTCGACCTAATTAAATACCGTAGCGATTATTTGATAATGTAATTTTCACAAAACAAAAATGTACAATCACAAAGTAAACTTACTGATTCCAGGAATCAAAGCCAGCTATATTGGCGGCTTCAGTCAAAGCATTTCTCCAGTCTTGTACTTTGTCCTTTGTGACCTTAAAACGTTCTTCATGTGCTGCAAAGACGTCACCATAACTCCCCTTCTGTTTCCTAACATCCGATGGATCGATGCCGTAAAAGATTGGTAAAACGATCTGCCCTCTTTCTTTCTTACACTTGAGTATGTGCACAAGCTCATCCAAGCACCATCTCGAAGATGCATACTCTTTCGACAAGACGACTATTGAAATCGTCGATTCCTCAATTGCTCTTAGAAGTGCTGTCGAAATTTCCTCGCCTCTCTCGAGATTTCCTCATCTATGTAGGTGTTAATTTGTTTCCGACTTAAAGCAGCGTTAAGATTACTAGTAAAGTTTTTCCGAGTGTCACCTCTGAAGCTAATGAAGACATCATACGTGATCACGATGGAAGAAGTAGCAGCAGTGATAGCCATAGTCACAGGCTCAAGCCACTATCTTTGGGACAAAAAGAAAAAAAAGAGAAAAGAGAGTTGAATTCTGGTGTGAAAGATGAACATAAGTAACTGACAGGCTATGCTTTAAAGGTGGAACTTAAGGACCCCAAACCCATTTTTCTCTTCTTCCCTAGGATTGTATTCGTGTGGAAAGAGAGGAAATAGTCAGAAATTTTTCTAATTTCTGACGTATGTGGGCTTTCCAGTGGGTCCTCCATATTTGTAATTAGTGGAAGCAGTCATGAAACACCCCAAAAGTGGACAAAATAACAGTCGTGGTTCATGACTTGTTCCAGACATATAAATGGGATTTAATACAACTATCTCAAATTAAGCTAGCTCAACAAGAAAGGACCCTCAATTTCCCTCAAAAAACAAAAAACAAAAAAAAAAAAACAAAAAAACAAAAAAAAAACAACTTTCAATTCACATTTAAATACCACAACAAATTTTTCGCTGTGGGCCCTATTTACATTTGTCAGATAAATGCTTTTTTATACAAATGTAAAAAACTACCATTTCTTGAATAGCTTTTTTTTTTTTTTTTTTTTTTTTTTTTTTTTTGGGATGAATAGACCCCTTTAAATATAGTTTTACATCAAGGGATGCAGTCATGGTGCAACCGGAGGATTGGAAACCCACGGGGTTACATTGACAAGCTGAATGGCCCTGCTACGTCCGTGGAAGGTCATCTGTCGATGGTAGGCTTGTGGGCTTTGGTGGGGGAGGCCTTAATGTCCCCTAATAATCAGATGGACTGTGTGTGTGTGTGTGTGTGTTGGGGGGTGGCTAGTATGACCCTCGTCTCTGGATTGTGAAAGTTAAAGAGAGGAAGAAGAACTTGAGACTGTTAAAAAATTGAGCTTGCATTTTAAAAAATTAACCTTTTAAGTAAAGTGACCAAATATCTTTATATGTCTGTTATTATTGTTTTATATTTTCGATGTGAGACTCAGAATTTCTTTTTATCTTTAATACGCCTCTATAAGACGGTACTCTCTTTGGAGTCACCAATTTTGCATTGAATGGATTGAGCCGCTCATTTGAGCTTGCTGAGCTCCGATATCATGTGACAGTTAGAGATATGAAGAAGGAATTTGCGACTGTTAATGAATTGGGCTTCTATCTTAAAATGTCAACCTTTTAAGTTGAGTGATCTGATATCCTTATATATCTGTTATTATTGTCACATGTTTTTAATATGAGACTTGGGTTTCTTTTTACCCTTAATATAGATACCATAACAATACTCGTTATTGCCGTAAGATCAACATTCATCGCTTTCAGTTTGATCAACTTTCAACGCAGTGGTGTTTGTTTTTGGCAATGCTGGAAAGCTACCCAAGTTACTCCTCTATTTAAAAAATAGTTTACATTAGGCAAAAATTCACAATCTAACAATTTTTCAGGGACTCTTGTAAATTAATACAAATAAAGATGGGACATTAACAGGGGTTTAATTTATTCGCGGGAAAGCTTGTCGTTTCTTTGTGTTTGGCTCAATCAAAAGAATATTCAACTACATTAAGTCGAATTGGTGGAAGCGGGTAGCTAGTCAATTCCGATTAGGTTAAAATATTGTATGTGCTAAAGTTGAAATAATAATGAGAATTCTTTGCCCGGATTTAATGAAAAAGAAAATCAACCCCCAGCAATATGCGAGTTCTTATCCATCAGATTTTTATAAAATTTTCATTATTAAATTCAATTTGTTGTCTATATGAAGTGAACCTTCTATGAGTTCTGACATGACGCGCTTGATTATGATATCTTGGGTGTACTTTTATATTCTATTATAAAACTCTTTTGGTCTTGGCGTGGTTAGGTTTGGTTTTGCTTTTGTCCTATCTTTCATCCATCGTCCGTAAATATTTTATAACAACTTTCGGGAAGGTTGCATCACTCCTAAATATCATATGATATAGGTGTGATTTTAATGATTTTGTTTTTTTGTTTTTATAATTATGAATGATTACAGATAAAATTATAAAATATATATATTATTTAATTATACTTGATGATGTGATATTTTATATAACTTGTTATTACAAATTAAGCAACCTACCAACTTTGAACTACTCTTCACATATTTTTTTTCAATAAATTCTTTTAATGCGGAATTGCCCTTCTATAAAATTACTTTCACCACCTTTTGTGTTAACTTTTGATATCTTGGTCCCACCAGTCAATCAGAAACAGAGGCATTGATATTTTGGCTTTGCATGATATTTTGGCAATAATTTTATGTTCTTTGATATGAAATTCATGGTTGATCATTTTGTTCATGTGATTATGTTTTTGTTTTATGTTTAATAACAGAAAAGGTGGAAGATGATATCTTCCCGCAAGAATAAGAATGATTAAAAAACAAATGTAAATAGCAATAAGTTTTTTAATATTGGTCAACATTAAGTCTCTAATGCAAGTCATTACAATTTTAACTGTTTCGTTTTACAGAAAGATACACGACCCTTTAATAATGATTTACCACTACATAAACGTTCGGAGAAAATGCAATACTATGAAACGTTTAAGGGTAGCGTTGACATTTGCGATGAGGCAAGGGATAATTTTCTTTAATTTGTTCGTGTTGCAAAGCTAACATTATAATAACTGAAGAAAAAAGTGGATTCAAAAAAAAAAAAAAAAAAAAAAAAAAAAAGTCTATGAAAAATATGTTATGATTAATATAACAAGTATGAGATGGGCAAAAGATTGTAAGACTCAACATATTTTCGAAATATAATTTTAGAAAAAAAAAATCAAGAATAAAACAACGATCACAAGAGAGAGAGAGAGAGAGAGAGAATAAACAAAATCGGGAATGGAAATGAAATTAGGAATAAGATTCAAAAACTATGAATGAATATTTTTAATTCAATATTTATTTTAAAAATATTTAAAAATGTCATGTTTGTAAGTTACCAAGAAATTGTCCGTCCAAATCACATTTAATGATCTTTTAAAGTTTCATGTTCATTAATTATTATTAAATTTTTTTTTTTTTGATCAATTACTCAATTTGGTTTAACAATTTGATCAAAATCCTACGGCTAAAAAAACGATAATTATAGATGGGTAAATATCAGAGTAACCAGTTCTTCCATATATATATATACACATATATATTATATAGGTAACATTAGTTTCTGCATTGTTTCTGTAATTATTAGAACCGTATTTATTTGAAGATGTTAGATTCATGTATCCAAACCTCATCGCGAGTCTATCTTTTTAATATTTGGCAGGTCTATGTACGAAAGTTATTTATTTATTTATTTAAGAATGAATGAAGAAATTAAGAAGAATTTGGTAAGTCAATTTTGAGATTTTTTTTTTTTTTTTTTTCATTTGACTGCAAATACTATTGGAAAACTTATTATGCACCCAGCTAATTTCTTGCCATTGAAGCAGAGCCATCACTGAAGTCTTTAAGTCCATTAGCAATAATTGTATTAAGTATTTGCATTTTTTCCCCCACAAGAGGAAACTATTTCTATCAAGCTTGACTGCTATGGATGTTGAATTTGTCAAACATTGCTTAGTTACTAGAATGTTATAGTAATTATACGTGGATTGAGCACCCCATCTCTCTAAGCTGACTTTGGGAATGAGTTATACTCAATCTCATTTAGTTTAATATTGAAACCAGATTTTACAGACGACGTGAGTTTAGACTTCGGTCCATTTGCATGACAAGATCATGCATGAGGTAGTGTAAGTTACTAGATTTTTATAATATTTATCTATAAAATGAATCGTTCTGAACACCGAGTTGGTTTGGGGAATTTTATGATGTTCTTAATGCAGTGCAAGAGTAGGCCCAGTCTAAGGAAGAATTTTGTTACACCCAACTCTTTTAGCTTCAAGTATTACCTATAAGAATTAAATCAGTATCTAAATTTTTTGAGTTAAGCTAGAAAGGTCTATGCACAAAAAAAAAAAAAAAAAAAAAAAAAAAAAAAGATTTCGATTCATATATTTTATTAGCACAACCCACATTCAACGTGCTTTGATCGGCGAGACAGAATCCACTATTGCCAAGTTCATGTTCACAAAAGGACGATAGACAACGTCGTTGGTACAGTTTGTTGTCCTCAACGCAGCTAACAAACACAAGAGTGGAAAGGAAGAACATAACTACTAGTAAAGAAACAGAGAGGCCATTTGTGTGTGTGTGTTTTTTTTTTTTTTTTTTTTGGTCCTATATGCAAACATTATGTCTTTCTTGAACAGTTCTTTTTCTTTTTCTTCCAATCTCCTGTTCTTAGCACGCTTCAAAACTATGTTACATGGATAAGTTTCCCGTTCAAAATCGATTTTTTTGGACTTCTGTTGTTAACCTCAATGTTTACAAGCCAGGGTTGCCATGATTAAATAGCCACATCATTGCTCAAGTACATAAGATTAAAACACACACACAACACACACTATTTAATGGTAACTAGTTTTAATAAAGGTTGGCTTTAGAGCTACCCAGCCAGCGCCACCCACACCTTTCACAAAATTAGGTTCCTACCTTTTTTGGCAATTACTTTTACGTAAAAATGTGAACAAGCAAAAAATAATAATAAAAAAAATTTCGAAGTTATTTATTTTTAGTGCTATTCCCCGTTTCAACAAACGGAAGGTGAGGTCTATTGTCTTCCCTCCGTTTACTCTCTTCACACTCTTTTAATAAAATTAAATTTTACTAAATTACCACTAAATACAATTACAAGTAAGGATAAATTTTTTTTAAGAGATATACTTTTCACACTCCTAATTTCAATAATTAGAAAATAAAATGATGCACTCTTTTCTTTTGAATGCAATACATATTAAACTAAATGAATGAAAAAAATAAATAAATAAAACCAAACTTCACATAAAATTCCACGGAAAACGTAAGAAGTCTGTGAACACTTCGTTTGCATTGTGCCGTCATTGATATATGACACATAAAATATAAGTAAAATAATAAAGAAAAGGAACACCCAACAATTAAGGTCCCGTTTTGGGGAACTTTTTGAGACGGAATTTTACTGTCTAATTCAAGACTCTCAATTTTACATCTCACTTTCTCTTTCTTCCATTATCAAAAAACTCAAATTTTAAAAATTCATAACTTTCTCATTCAAATCGAAATGAGATGATTCTTATGTCAAAATGTTCATAATGATGAGACCAATAAAATAAGATCCATCTTGCATATTTTTTCCAAACACATTTCAAATTTTTGCAAAATTTCCTATATCATAGTTCATTTCCAAAAGTCCACCCCCAAACACACATTTTCGACCTAACCTCTAAAAAACCATATCTAAAAGTCCCCCCAAACGGACCCTGAAAAGACATCTTACTATGAAGTTTAATTGCAGAGAAACAATCATCGATTTTTTCTAGAAAAATTTTTATTTGATAATATTTTCCTTTCAAAAATTGGATTTGGATTATTGCGCTTTTCCTTCTTTTCCATTATATACATTCATTTATCCCCGTTTAAGGCAGGAAATGGGAAACCAAGTGAAGACCAAAAAAAAAAAAACAACAGTGTTCAACTGATTTAGATTCTAAAGCCAAGTTTACCATAAAATAATTTTATATGCACCGTAAAATCATTTAGAGAAATTAGAAACAAATATATGTAATAACGACTCCTCGTCAATTGAGGTCGGAGAGATTTGATATTATTGAAATATGAAAATATTTGATGACAAACAAAAAATTAATTAAAAAAGATAAGAGATTACTTATTGATTGATGAGTGTATGAAGTTACAAGTATAGCTATAGGGACATTTTTGGAATACTAGGAGAGGCGTGTATCAAGTAATATGTAATATGTAAAATTTAAAATTCCATTGATGAGTGGTTTACGTAAGGATGTGGGGAGAGCAAATAGAGGGGTGTTAATAGAGCTCCTGTACAACAAAATGTTAAACTCTTCTTAAAGATAGAAAAACAGATCTCCAGTGCTACCCAGATCTCTGTTCTTGTTCATCCAAGAATTTATTGTCTATTACACTCTTATGCTAGAAACATGACCCTTGTAAATATCAAAGATGCTTTATCGGCCTCTAATGACTAGAAACTGCTTCACAAACAAATCCTAAGGACTGCGTATCAACAAAACAGAAATGAAGAGTAAATTGGTTGCTCATAGACACATAATCAGCTGTCTGGATTCTGGTAGTTGCCATGTGACATGGTGCAATTTTACATTTTGAACCATCACTACAATTTACATATAATGTAACGACATTTAAGACGTAAGCCGTTACATTATTGCTTAAATTAAATATTTACCTATAATTATTAAGAATACTTAAGCTTGAGTACTAAAAATCTTAGGACTGAATTTTTATTTTATTTTATTAACTTATGAAAACTTTTATCACAAACTTGTAAAAAGATAATAATTTCTTGCAATAAACTTCGTTACTTATATTTATATATATATATATATATATATAACTATATATAAAATCTTAAAACATGATAATATTAATTTTTAACATAATTCTGTGGATTAAAAATATGTACTAACTTACTTTTCATTCTTTATACTTCATTCTTAGATTACTTATAAATACTATAAATGCTTCGACTTGGATATTGGAAAATATGTAAATGTTAATATACATATATATATATATATATATATATAACTTAACAAATAGTTTATCTAAAATCTTACATGTCATAAACTTTGTTGTAATATAATCTGAAAATTTTATAATAGTAATAATAACTGTTGTGGAATAATTTGCATAGTATATCAATACCACATTCGCTTGCTCAACATCTCTGTCTGCATTTGCCTCAAGCACTATGATGTAGGTTGCTTACATATAGTATAAATATAACTAATGAGTTTTTGCTTAACAAGTACAAACATAAATCTTGCATTGTTTAAAAACATGAATGACATGTGTGGATGCATGATCCAATTATGAAATGTAAGATGTGATACAATTATATTTAATTATGGATGCCTTATTTTTCATTATAAACTTATTATATGTCTTATTTGTGGGCCCCTATGTGTACGTACCCAGTGCATGCATTTAACAGAAAGTTAGAGTTTGCAAAATTCTTAAACATACCCCATATAAATATTTAAAAAAAAAAAAAAAACTTCCATTCTTTTTTTTTTTTTTTCCATTCTTTTTTTTTTTTGGGGCCGGGCGCTGTGGCGCTGTTGCTGCAGCCCAGGCAGCGCTGCAGTGACAGTTTTGGGCCCGGCAGTGCCCAGGATCTGGGCTGGGCTGCAGTGGCAAGATTTGGGCCCCCCAAAAATCCCCTGTTTTTGTAAAACTTTGAAATATCGTATCCCACAAGCCGTATAAAATTTGACAAAAGTTTCTACACAGAACATGTTTGCCTATATGTTATCTATTTTCATGTTTATGGCCAAGTCTAATTTTGACCACAAATGCCTTGTTTCAAAAATCCGAAACTTGACATTTTTTAACAATTTTCATCGAAAAAATGAGAAGTTCACTTCCGGATTTTGAAATTAATACATAGACACCATAGTTCAATGTTCCATAGTTTTTTTCTAAATTTTCTTAATAGTTTCCATCTAATAGAAACACATTTGAATTTCTAAAACTCTTAATCAACGGATCAAATGTCAAAATCTTCTATTTAAGTTTGATTTCTAAAAATTCTATACTGCCCATGACATGGACATGAACATGAATATATCCATATGAATAATCAAAAACTCTTCATTGTCCAACCACTAATTCTAGAAATTTCAAAAGCATTTCTACTTAAATACTAACCTATAAAAATTTTAAACTAAAAGAAAAATAATTAGAGTCTCGGTCAGAAAACTGTCTCGACGATCAGAGTTTCCGTCGGTGAACGGAATTAGAACGTCCTTGAGAAGAACATATTGATGGGGCTTGGAGAATTTCATCAAACTCCTATGAAGCTAGGAAGGTGTTTGGGAGGTGGGAAAGTGGGAAGGAAAATTTTTGAAGGCTAAAGAAAATTTTCTTAAGAAACTTAAGAAAACTTAAGACTATTTAGAGAGAACTTATAGAGAGAGTTCTAGAAACTCTAGAGAGAGAAAAGAATGGAACTTTGAGGTGTGAGGAAAAATGGGTGGAGGTGATGCCTATTTATTGGCAAAGCTTACTGACACTTAGTGTAATTAAGCAAGCTTAATCTTTGATTAAATAATATTTACATTACTTCCATAGCTCAAGATTTTTTAATTACATCATAGGCTTTAGGTATGTGGAAGAAGAGATAAGATGAGAAGATTAGGTTAAATCTCATCCATTGATCAAAGTACTATTTAATCCCTAGCCATTGGATCCAAAATTTCTTATTTTCGAATTTAAGATAATGAAAGATAATTCTTTGATATTATGTTCAACAGATAATTTCTTATACTATTGTCTTGGCAAAACAATATTTTTCCATCATCTTCCACTAATATAATTCCCAAAGTCCCACACTGTTAAAAAGTTAGGCAGTATTAATTTTTACTGCATAGAAAACTTATCCTAGAAGGCTTTTCACTAAAAAAGTAACTTAGTAAAAATTTCATCTGATGTCAAGACTTATACACCAAGTTTTTATACTAAAAAAGTAACTCAATAGAAATTTAATCTGACATCAAAACTTATCTACTAAGTTCTCATGCTAAAAAAGATAATCTATCTAAATTTTATCTTAACTTAGATAGTCCAATTTTTATCTAACTAAAGAGTTGATGTTAAATCCCTGATACTGCATTTTATATGCAAAATCTTTTTGAATAATGATATGTGACCTAAGTTAACTATTATGTGACAAAATTAACAGTTATTACATCATAAAAATTCATTTCATAAATTTGGTTAAAACTATAACCTAAACTTTAATTTACAGAAGGAATTTTGATGAATTAACTTATTAATTCACAATAATTCCTCATCAAAATTTGGGTATTACATATAACAACCACCAATGCTAAGGATATATTAAAGCAAAAGACGTTAAGTCCTTTTCCTACTTAAGCCTCAGATTGTTGGACAGTATTAGGCTTATGAACATTGGTTGATTCAACATTTGAAATTGGCAGGCTATGAAAAATGAAAATATATATAAGAATTATGTAATCTTTCCAAAGTTTACAAGTTGAATGCATACTATACACAAATAATTACAATTAGAAAAATAAAAAGTTATTGATGATTATTGTCTATTGATGACGATTAACCCAACGAAAGAGACAACTTCCAACCGTGTGTTCCAACGAAAGAGACAACAACCATTTGTTAATTGATGTTCCGTTTCATGTCCTGCAAACTGGTACAAGCTATCAGCCTATCACACATATTGAAAATTCTAAGACAGGGTTGGGTAGCACTTCAAGGAGTCAAGACTTCATTCCAACATCTCTAATGACTTTAGTCAAAGAAGCATAACAATGAAAATTTAATTAATAACGGCAAACCACAATCTTTACTTACCAGCATCAAGCTCTGAATATTCGTTGCATAGTTATTAATAGCAGCAATAAATTGATCTTGTCTAGAGTATTGCTGAACAGGCTAGTCTTGTAATTGTCCACAAGATTTCCTACTAGCATTGTTGAGTACCTAAACACCACGCAATACACTTGATGTGATTCATATTTGGACGGAAACGCATAGCGAGAAACTTAACTTGTCATTCAGAACACAAGAAGAAATACAGTACTAAAATAACTAATTCATAAAATGAAGTGGGCAAGGTGAGAAAAAACAACTTTTTAGAACTTCTAAGTAGATACAACAGCAAACCATATGCTTTACCCTCGTGAGTCTCATGAAGCTATAACTTGCGACAAGTTCTTAGGGTTTACAAAATGAGGGCACAATAGAAACTTACAAAATTCTTAGGGTTAAAAATTAAAATTTAAAAATAATAGTGGGGGACGAAAACTTACATTGAGACACAACATAATTTTGTTAGGGCTAAATGATTGTCACAAAATGTTGATTTATTTATTTGTTGTGTTGTGTTTCCCGATGTGGTCTGCTTGTCAAATGAATTGTGTATTTATAAGAATACCCGGCAATTAATTTTAAATAGAATTTAACCTCGAATCCGCCTGATTTACTTAAACGAAAAGCTTCATGTCACAAACCTAGTTTTGGGAGTGCGACAATCTACGACTGCACATTTATGTTGTGTTTGAGAGAAATGATGGAAGATATATAGAATGGAAGTAAGAATAAAATACCTAGATGAGGTAAATTAAAAGGAAGAATTTTTTTTTTTTAGTCATCATGTTGTTTGATAGAAGAGAAAGGAAATAAGAAGGAAAATTTCTAATGATTTAATTTTACAATCATAACCTTTATATAAATAAGAATGTGAGCAGTGATTCTGGTTATTATAACAATTTTATTCATCCTTTGTTTTATAAAAAATTTTCCTCCACCTCCCCCCCCCCCCAAAAAAAAAGCTGCAAGGATTAAAAATTGAAAGCCCCACTGATCTACCACTTGCTTTTCAATTTCCTCTCTATCAAATGATCCAAGATTCTAGTTTCCTCTCCAAAATCCCTCATCCAATTTGTGACGCCCCCTTACTACGTAGGGCCGTCACTCCTTACCTTACTTACTTACTTTACTTGAAAATTTGGGGATATATTTTTTTTTTGACTTTCATAAAACTCTTATCCTTTTTTTTTCTTTTTTTTTTTTTTTTTTTTTTGAAACTTACTTATAAAACATTGTCTTTAGCGTCATGGCATTACTACATAAGTAAACTTTACTTAAGGTGTTTGGTTCCAAAATACCGTAAAGCATAATTTGTCTTTACCATACATACTTATGTACAAAACATCTTTTCATCAAAAGATTTTGCGAAAACTATGCGTAGTGGTATCCATACCGCCTTCGTCTGCCGCCACACCGCTCCAACAATGCCCAGCATTAAACTGCGGGTTTCTTACCTACAGTATGAAATATAACTGAATGAGCTTTCGCCCAGTAAGCACAAACATATCTCACAAAACATTTAAAACATCATGAAAAACATACATCATATGCATATGCATGAACCAATTATGTTCCATTTATGCATTTCTTTTAACATTCTTACCTTTCTTATGGGCCCCTTAGTGTATGTACCCTTAACAATATAGCACGCCGCTGAGTACAGTTAGATGGGGTTGCAAGTCCCTAACTGCACCAGGAAACACAAGTGACTCCACCCTCTTACATCAGTGCGAGGGGAATCCATAACTTGTATATAAAAATCCTCCACCTTGGTGTAGGCTGGTACGACACTTTACTTGTGATTTCTTATCATGTTATTTATCTTTAGTGAACATACCATATGATGTCACTACATGATAACATACTTTATATCTCATTAATAACATGGCCTGGCATTCTTTTCATTCATGGCATTTGCAAATATGACATTTTCATAAACATGACATTTTGCAAATATAGCACTATTATAATCTTTTACAAAATAGTACTTTTTATCAACATAGCATTTTACGAAAATAGCACCTTCTATAAACATAACATTTCGCAAAAATAGCACTTTTCATAAACATAGCATTTTACGAAAATAGCGCATTTTATAAACATGGCATTTCGCAAAAATAGCACTTTTCATAACACATGGCATTTCATAGATATAGCACACAACATATTGCAGCATATTTGAAAACCACATACTTGAACATAATTTACTAGTTTTCATACTACAGGTGAGGTTTGTACTTACCTCTAGTGCGGTATTCCTTAGAATCGCGTCCCTTAAATCGTCGGCAACCGCAATTCACTTTCCTGATATACCCAAAAATATAGGATCAGGATCCTTTCGTAAGGTGTTGGTGACCTACCAACACTCACATTTTACTTTTGGTTGTATGTCCCCTATTCATGATATCCATCTAGGCCATATTTATCCCTATTCTTTATTGAACTTGGATAATTCCTTATGAGGTTACATTGGGTAACCTTTTTGGTTAGAGTCTTGTTCTACTAGTGGGCTTTGCTCATACATCCTTGTTATTGGGTTATTTCCATTAACCCTTTAAGTCTTAGCCCAATATACATGTGGGTATCCCTTAGGGTTATATTGGGTAACCCTTAAGGTTAACCTTAATTAACCTTGGGTCAACCTTTTGTTAACCCTTGGTTATCCTTGGGTTCTTAACTCGGATATAATATCCGGTTACCGTTCGTAATCGGCTTGTTTACCAATTTTACTTTAAAATTTCTTTTCCTTATTTTTGGAAAATCTTGTGTAATTAATCTCCCAAAAATCCTTCATTTTGCTTATAAAATTTCTAACTCTTTTAGTTAGAAAATTCATTGGCTTAAATTCATTATTTTCTTTAACTTGTAATTTCTTGGTTGAAACCCTCTTTTTCTTTACTTTGGAGAAAAATGTGAATTTCAAACCCGAGCCCTTTAAAATTCATGGTTTTCGAAATAAATATTTCATAAAATCATTTGGGGTCGGAAACCATCTTTGGAACGGTTTTCGAAGCTAAAATAATCATTTAAGAACACTTCTTGATTTTTCTAGAAAAGATTTTCGTGAGATTCAATTACTTGATTTCGGACTCTCTGCGCGTCTCTCACAAAACGCGCCCAGTTTAAAAATCGGCTCGGAATCTGAAAAACTTTTCTTTACGAAAGTTGTAGCTATCGAAAAATGCTAGAATTTTCATGTTTTACACAAAATCTGGTTCGGCCTAGATCAGTACCAGTTTTTATTTGAAAACGGGTTAACTCTGGAAAACGGTGTGGAGAACGTCCCAGGGTTCAGCCACGGATTTCGGGTAAAACGAAGGCCTTTGGAGCCTTATTTCGAGATTCTGTCTGCGATGTCCTCTAGGAAAAGTTGTTCCGAACAACTTTCGTGTTTTGAGTTTTTCCCCGTTTGGCCTCTAAAGGCCTTATATTTACGTTTTTCCAAAACTGCTCAGGTTCGAAACCGAACTGGCAGCTTGGAGAGTTACTTCGGTTTACATCTTAAGCTAGCATGCAATAAGGGGGCTGCCTTGGCAGGTTTTTGGCCTAATCTTATGGGACATACAACCTATCTTCTAGCATGAAAAATCCATCATTTTCAAGCACAATTTGAAAGCAATCAAGCATAAAAAAAATCAGCCAACCAACCCTAACCTATCAAGCACATACACACCAAAAATAGGGCTGAAAATTAAATGGACTTATGTCATTACAAATCTCTTGAATCAACCTTAAAAACACTTAAATAAAGCTTAGATTTAAGGTGGTTTAAGATATTTTACCTCAACACAAGTTAGGGTTTTGAAATCCCAAAATCTTTCTTGGTTCCTTGGCTTGCTTTAGCCCACGGTTTTCTTCATGAAAATGCATCCAAAAATTTTTGTTGTTAGCTCTACTTGCTTCCAACTAAAAACCGAAAATCATAAGGGGAAAAACCAAGTTTTTCTTACCTTTTCTCTTCTTCCTCTTGCTCGGATTTCTTCCCAAAAACTCACAAGAAAAATTTTCCAATCTCTCTTTCTCTTTCTCTCAAAACCGTGCACTCTTTGGAAATGGAAAACCCAAATTTTTCTTTGCTCTCACTCTCTACCTCTTGCTGCCATGAATGAAGAATGAAATGGACTAGGATTTTTCTTAGTTTCTCAAGCAAAAGGCTAGAGAGATGGGATAGGCTTGATGTGAAAAGTGGAGTGGTTGAAGTAGATGGTTTCTTGTCCCTAAATTGTGGGTTATGTCTCCTTTTCTTTTCTTGTTGCTAGCTGCCGAAGTTGTGGAGGGATTAAGGGGCATGGGCTGCTGCAAATTGAGGAGAAAAGAAGGACAAATGGCAGCCCTTGGTTGGCTCTAGAAAGCTTCTAGAAAGATCTCTCACTTGCCTCACCTTTTTAGTCCTTAATTTGTGGCTTTATGCCTTGTCATTGTTCCCATTTTTTTTTTCTTTCCTTTTTCCTTGTGTAGCAGCCGGATTTGTGGGGAGGGAGAGCATGGGTTTGACTCATTTGTAGTCTTGAGTTAGTGGAGGGTGATGTCAAGGGTTGATGTCATCTTCCACTAGCTCTCACAATGCCTTGTTTGGCCATTTCACTCTTTACAGCTCCTTTCGCGCTCTACCGTTATTTCCAACACTGTGATGAGCATTATTATTTTATATTTTGATCCAAAAATTATTCTATTAAATTTTTTGGACCGAAACTCTCTTTCTCCAATTTTTCGGAGACCTTTTTGCCCTTAATTCTTTTTCGGTGTGCTTGATTTTTCTAGGGTGGATTTACGGCTTATAAAACTCCATTTTTCGGAGATTCTTTTCATTTTCCTTCATCATACTTGTAAAGTCGACGTCGTGACCCGTCCCGGTCAAACTTTGACTTTTTGGTCAACCCTTTGACTTTTGTCAAATTTCATCCTTTTTTCATTCTTTTTTCTTTAAAAACTTCATTCTTGGCTCGTAAAACATTAATTGAGTCTCATAATCATTAAATGAGGACTCGAACATCGTTTAGATAAAATTATGAATTTCTCATTATTATTCATAATTTTTCATATAGCACATCATGGATACATAAATTAGACTCTAATTCCTTATGAACAAGGAGATTACAAGTCTTCAAAATTTCGGGTCTTACACAATTTCTCTACATTTATGTTGTGTTTGATAGGAATGATAGAAGATAGAATGGAAGGAAGAATAAAATACCTAGACGAGGAAAATTAAAAGGAAGAAGGAAGGGTTTTATTTATTTACGTATTTATTTTTATTTTTAATGTTGTTTGATACAAGATAAAGAAAATAAGAAAGAAAATGTCTAACTAGTTTATTTTACAATCATAACTTTTATATAAATAAGAATATGAGTAGTGATTCTGGTTACTATAATAATTTTATTTGTCCTTTGTTTTATCAAAATTTTCCACTCACTTTTCTTTCCAAAGCTGTAAGGATTAAAAATTAAAAGCCCCATTGATCTACCACTTGCTTTCCAATTTCCTCTCTATCAAATGGCCCAAATCCCTCTACCCATTTCTTTCCTCCCCCTCATCCATTTGAATGAAATTCTTACAAAAATTATATACAAGCCAATTGAGAATCATATGCAAAGTAATGATAAATTTAATGGTTTCCAAGGAAACATAAACCCGAAAGGGGGGCAAAAAAAAAAAAGGAAGGAAGAATGGGAAAAGAATCTAAAAAAAAAAAAAAAAAAAAAAAAAAAGGAAGGAAGAATGGGAAAAGAATCTAAAAAAAAAAAAGAAAAGAAAAGGTGAAAAACTGATCAAATTACCTGTTAAGATGGAGTCGAAAAACCGAACACCCAAGAGATGTCTTGAGATGTAGTTCGCCTACGATTGCATTTCTTTGCCATGTAACAAGCGAACTCCCATCCTTTTCACTGTGGAACCAAGATTGAACTCTTCATAATCAAGATGCCAACGCACACCCAACAAACTCAAATTGAAAGAGGCCTCTATTTCGTCATTATAAGATTCATGTAACTCCCACATCCCGATGCTGATTATTTCACGAATCATGATGAACACGTGATCTGACCTAAGTACACCAGCTTGTATCATATCTTCCTCCTCATCATCAGTAATAAAATCATTATGAACGATTATCAAATAAGGAAAATCACATTTTTGGATTTGACCAAACTTCGTTTTAAAATGTAGCTCACAAGTAGCGCGTAGATCAAGGTAGGAAGAATCTTTTACGGGGAGTGGAGCAACAAAGCATATGGCATAACGGAGGAAATTATTATTAAGCCAATCTTGAGAAGGCTTCACCGCTATTGAATGCCCCTCACCTTGATGTTTGAACCACTTTGGAACTTTATTTCCCGGATAACAAACCTCAAATCGATAAAACGATCCTTGCTGGAACACCACGAACAAGAGTGTGAATACTTCAATCCTGAAAAATTATTCTATTGTTTCGATAATAAAAATTTGATTATATATACATACACACATACCATTGATTCTTCAACTCTGTATAAGAATTCAGGCTCACTGAGCGCATTCTGGTTCAATTTCCAGCACCTTAAAAATTCATAATTTTTGAATGTTGAAATATCGTCAGTCCAATGCCGTAGTGTGAATCTAGACAATGAACTTGAACCTGTCTCCAGTGAAGTACATCCACTTGCATCAAGTTGGTTTATTGACGATGGAAGTTGTGGTAAAGATAGAAGCTTCTTGCAGTTTCTTATGTGGAGTCTTTTCAACCGATGAAGTTGTCTGATGCTTGAAGGTATTTTTTTAAAATGATTCCTTCCTAGATCTAAAGATTCCAAAGAGGATAAAAGGCCCAGCCAATCAGGGATTTCGACAATATTACAATCATGTAGACGTAGCTGTTTCAAAGAGAATAAACAAAATAGTCTGGTTTGGAATTCTTCAAGTTTCAAACATTGGTGGTTGGACAGAAATGTAAGACAACTCAAATTATAAAGCCAATTTGGGACAAAATCGAGACTTTTACGCCAACTCAGATCTTGACGACGAAGCCCAAATAACTTTTCAAGAAGCGGGGATGACTCTTGGATCCCTGATCTATCTAAAGGAAGTGTCCCTGTTAAACTTCTCAATCTTGAGCAACCCCAAAGATCAAGACTTTTAAGAGACTTCAACTTAAAAATGTTGGTTGGGAGACTTTCAAGCTTTTCACATCCTCCAAGTTGAAGTTTGCTCAGATGAGGAAGACCCTCAATTGATGACGGAGACACTTGTTTTATTGCTGAGTAAGACAAATCTAATGTTTGTAAATTCCTTGGAAGAGCTGGAAGATTCTTGAGGTTTTGACAACAGATGAGACTCAAACTCACAAGACTTTCAAAAGACCCAATTGATGAAGGTGCCTCTGTTATTGCTGTTTTTCCTAACCATAAGCTTTTTACATTCCTAGATATCTTTGGAAGAGATTTAAAGCGAGAACAGCCACGAAGAAGTTTTCCCAGACGTCTTTGGTAATTAAGTGGAGTAAGTTCAACCAAACTTTTACAGAACACAAGAAGAATCCTCTCTAGTTTCGGAGCCCGAGATAGGTCTGGGACTTCGATCAGTTCGGTGGAATAAGAAAGATCTATGCTTTTCAAATTTGCAAGATCCTACAAGAAAAATGAAGTGATTTAGAAAAGTTTAATTGTTCTCTCTTGTCTCTGACCCAAAAACAATAGTTTAAAAATAATTAAGGACCCATTTGAGATGCTAGTTACAGATGCTAAAACATCGTTTGGATTTCAAAATCCCAACTCTAACTCAAATTTTTTCTCTTATATATTTTCAAGAAACAAAAACTTTAAAAGTCTGTAACATTCTTATTTCAAATTGAAATGAGATAATTTTTATGTCAAAATGATCATAACAACAAGACAGACAAGACAAGATCCATTTTGCATTTTTTTTTCCGGAATACATATCAAATATTTGTATTATTATTTGTATCACAAAATTATTTCAAAAATTTTCCCTCAAAGCACATATTTTCAATCAGACTTTCAAACTACCATCTCCATATGTCCCCCAAACGGGCCCTAAGTAATCATGAACTCTACACATGATACTTAACAAATTATATAGTAGTACAACATACCTGCACACCATTCCAAAGTTGCTTAAGCTTGCTAAAGCGCATGTCAAGTTGAACTAGCATTTGTGTCTTAAACTCCGATGGCAAAGACTTTGATGGATAGTTATACCAGCATAGATATCTCAGAGAATGAGGAAGAAATAACAGATCACCCTGATCAAAATACACTCTGAACCTCTTATCATGAGTGTAAAGTGTTGAATAATGAATTTTGAGCAATCTCAGGTTACGCATATTCTTGAAGACTGTAGGACTCAAATGTAGATCTTCATCCATTTTAGACATGTCAAGAGACATTCCTTCAATTGCTTTAGTTCCCTAACAATGTAAAACAAAGAAAGATGAATTTATGAAATACAAAAAAAGACAAACAAAAAGAAAAGCAAGAAACAAAAAAATAAAAACAAAACAAACACAAAAGACAAAACAAAAACAAAAGGAAGGACAAGAAAAAGAAAGCTGAAAAAACTAAATATAAATATGTACATGGCAAATATCTTAAATATGTATAGACAAATATAGTCATTTTAGTTGCCTAGCTTACTTCATTATTTACTAAGACGTGACGGACATCTTTTGGAGTCCACAAACGACTGCGCTCGCCAAGCTCTTTGGTAGATTGTTGACGAACAATTTCCCAACCCATCTCTTGTATCAAATCATGCATCCAAACTGTACCATCATTTTTAATGGTCACAAGAGACTTGTCCACGAGAACTTCGATCCCTGAACTTGCAAACAAACCACAAGCATCTAATATGCTTTCTATGAAGCCTCTATTCTCCCCTTTAAGAAAACTTGCGATGTCAAGGAAAATGTCTTTATTCTTATCGTCAAGCCCCTCGTAACTTATTTTCAACACCTTTTGTATGTCTCCATGGGGAATAATTTTAATTTTATTCCACGCACTTTCCCAATGCTCTATGGTTCGAGAATGAAGGAACGAACCTATAACTTCTAGAGCTAGTGGATTCCCCCCAGTATACTTCACTATAGCTTCTGACAGCTCAGCGTAACGTGTGTCGGAAGGCTTTCGTATGAAGGAATTCAAGTAAAACAATTCAAGCGCTTCGTCAAAATCTAAAGCTTTGACTTCGTATATCTCAACATCATCTCTTTTAAGCAACTGTGCGTCTCTTGTCGTTACGATGATTCTACTTCCTGGGCCAAATGGACTGCCATCTCCAACCAAACGCTTTAGCTGCAGTACATTATCAATATCATCAAGAACAACGAGTACCGTTTTGTTTCGGAGCCTGTTTCTCACAGAGCAATTGACTACTTGTAGATTTCTTTCCCCCAATAGTTCAGAAAACAGTTTTGTTTCCAATTGATGCAGTCCGGTTCCCTGTGTATCTTCTCTAACGTTTTCCAAAAAACAACAACCTTCAAATTGGCAAGAGAATAGATGGAAAACGGCACGAGCAAGAACAGTCTTGCCAATACCACCCATCCCCCATAGGCCTATGATGCGGGTCTTTGGTGATTTAAAACATAACAACGATTCAATTTCCTTTAGGCGTCTATCTATTCCAACAAGACCATTGAAGTCCAGAGCAATACTCTGTGGCCCACGATTTAATATCCTCAACACATTCTCGACAATCATCTCAATTAACTTTGATTCGTACCTAGCATCCATAGAAGAGAAATAATTAACCGGATAACAGTGAAACAAAGGGAAAGAAAAGGGTTTACTTGGGTCAAGTTCATTCAAAAAACATTTACATACACATGTCACACAAATACTAGGCCTTCTTTTTGCTTAATTTGAAATTTCCATTATTGCATATAATTAATTAAAAATACAAGTACCTCGTTGCACACTTTTTTTGTTCCAAAATTAACCCCAAAAAAAAAAAATTAAAGAATTTGCCATTTGAACTATAGCTTTGCTAATAAGTACCTCCAAGTTGCGAATCATGGCACCATCCACCGGAACTACCTCCGTTAATTTTTTTTCCTCCTTGGGCTTTGTTTTGTTTTTTTGTTTTTGTTTTTTTTTGTCTTTTGTTTTTTGTTTTTTTAGTTTTAGTTTTAATTTTCGTTTTAGTTTTAGATTTAGTTTTGGTTTATTTAGTTTATTTTTTTGTTTTTTGTTTTTTTGCCGTCATTGTATTACCCTTAATATATTTGGGTGCTTCTATTTCACATTATTCATTTATGTTTTCCATTATTTATAAAACTTTAGTGATGAGCTAATTAATAATGACGATTCTTGATGTTATTTATTCTCTTTCTTTAATTTATTTATGGCTTCCCTTATAAAAATATTTAATTTTAATTTTAATTTTAATTAAAACTCACATGATCATCTAAATGTGTTTCGTTTAGTTTTTGATTGAATATTAGGAATATTTTTGTAATAGTAAAATAGTTTGAGATAACGTACATGACATTTAAAATTAAAAGTCAGTGACCAATTTGAGACTGTAAATATAATTAAAGGACAAATCATGAATTATTTTCTAGTCTCAAGTTGGTCTTTGACTTTTAATTTTACACATCATATGACATTAAAATTTTCTATTGTTGCGAAAGAGCCCATGTATCAATATTCCATAATATATGAATAGAAATTGAAGACCTTCAGATCACATAAATCCTAATTAAGACTAAAATTATTATGCAGCTATTTATTTTTTATTAAAATACATTTTGTGCAATATAAATTTTATGAAAGTATGATTTTATTCTTATTTATCTCTAATTGAGGTGTAATATTCCTTGCAAAAAAAAATATGGGGAAAGCATTTGAATGACACAAATTTAAAGACCATTACACCAACATGATACAAAAAATTAATATTAGACTAATATGACATAAAATTAAAATAACGTTAAGTAAAATTTGTGTCATATTGATCAAGAAAATGAAGAATTTATATCATATTAATGAATAGATAAAAAAATGTTATTTAAATAATTTTCTTAAAAATATTTAATTACATATTTACTTATAAATAAAGCTCCTGTAAACAAAAAGTGTACAATTTCTATCCTCTTTTTTTTTTATTTTTTTTAATTATATTGAGGGTTGGTGTAAAATAGAAAAATTCAAGAGAGTTTGCTGTGTAAAATCAAAAGTTAGGGGGACCAACATAAAATAAAAATAATTAATAGTCATTTATTAAATTAACGCTAAATCTATCATAAACGTAATTAAACCATAATTGTGAAAGAATTAAGAACAAAATCGAAAGGGAGAGAAGATTAACAAGCATGCATATATTATGCAGGTGCGTTTCTAAAGGTATGAATCTTAATGATTAGACATAATCAAATATCATAGTCATTTGAAGTTAAAATTTTTACAAAACAAAAATATACAATCACAAAGTAACTAACTTACTGATTGTATGAATCAAAGCCTGAAATCTCGCCGACTTTTTTCAAAGCATCTCGCCACTTCTGCACTTTGTCCTTTGTGACCTTGGAACTTTGTTCGTGTTCAGCTAAGGCAACACCATAACTGTCCTTTTGGTTCTTGACATACGATGGATCGACACCATAAAAGATAGGTAAAACGGTTTGCGCTCTTTCTTCCTTGCATTTGAGTATGTGTACCAGCTCATCCAAGCACCATCTCGAAGATGCATACTCTTTCGACAAGACAACTATTGAAATCTTCGATTCCTCAATTGCTTTTAAAAGTGCCGGCGAAATTTCCGCTCCTCTATCGAGATTCTCCTCATCTATGTAGGTTATAATTTGGCTCCGACGTAAAGCAGCATAAAGATGACTAGTAAAGTTTATTCGAGTATCGCCTCTGAAGCTAATGAAGACATCATTCTTGATCATGGCGGAAGAAGTAGCAGCAGCGATAGCCATAGTTTTAGGCTCCAAACAGTTTGTTTTGGAGAAAAGGAAAAAAAATTAAGAAATGAATTATGAGTTGAAATCTGGCGTGAAAGATGGTAACAAGGCTGTGTATTCTCTTCTTCCCTTGGATTCTTTTAGTGTGGAAACAGAGAGGAAATAGTCAGGGAAAACGCGTGGTACACTGCTTTCTAGCGGGTCCTACGTATTTAATGGTGGAAACAAGCACGAAACAACCAAGAAAAGAAAAAGGACAAAACGCGTGGTTCCAGTGCTTTCTAGCGGGTCCTACGTATTTAATGGTGGAAACAAGCACGAAACAACCAATAAAAAGAAAAAGGACAAAATGTGATGTGATGTTTCAGGAAGTTAATACGGGAGAAAAGAAAATTGACGAGAGATTGGAGGGTTTTGAATTTCGACATGAAGGGGGTGTTTGGTAAATTAGTTCATTTTAACTTAAATTATATATATATATTTTTTTTTTAAATTTTTGTTTTTTTTTTAAAAATTTTTTTATCTTTTTTAAAAATTTATTATTATAATTAAAATATTTCAACTCAAACTAACCAATCAAACACCCTTTAAGAAATTCATGATTGATTTTATTAGATTTTTAAAATTTACATTAGTATCCAATCCAATTAATTAAACAAAAATATCATCCAAATCCAAATCCAATATAGTAGTATTGGGATATCCAGAATTTTTTCAGATGATCGAATTGGTTTGGGTTGGATTTTGTGTCCACCCCTACCAAGCACCAAGTAACTAGCAAACATAACACAAAGTAGTGTTAACTTTTGTTGGGTAACTTATCGAGTAAATTATTTATTTAGTTCTTAGTTTTCTTAAAAATTATGATTTAATCCTTAATCATTTGTTTTTAACTAAAAGATCCATTAACTCTTTCAAAAAAAAAAAGATATAATTTGATCATTTTTTCTAACAAAGGTAAAAAAAATAATAAATAATAAAATATAATCAATAATAAATAATAAAATAAAAAGAATAAATCACGTAAATGATATCCGTTGAACCATATAATTTTTTTCTTAATTATTCTTAAAAATAAATTATGTGTAATTAACCTAATATTTTTGTTATTAAAATTTTCAACCTCTGTTGACGAAAAATCCATTTCACAAGCCTGTTAAATTATTGGTGTACTTTATCTTTAAGATGTCAGATAAAGTAAACCAAGGCCACTTTTTCCACAAGGGAGAGTCCAGGAAACCTTCCAAGTCCTCAATGAAGCTTGTTTGGAAAATGACTAGTCAACTTGACACACCATCTAAAAGATTCCCGTGGGTCATGCGGTTGAACTTTCTCGGGGTTGGAGAAAAACAGCTCGCCTGATCTGATTCCTTCGTGTTCCTTACTGCCCGTCGAATAAATTATGGATTATCAATGACTATACGATAAACCTAATTGGTTAAGACTTGGTTAGCGTCACCATTGTTCAAGCGAGGTAGACAAAAATAATTGATTAACCACGGAAGGTGGAGACAGTAACAAGACTGATTGTCGTCTATTTTCAGTTTTTTTCTTTTTTTTTTTTTTTTAAGCCTGGTCTTGTTCAATAAATTCCTAATATTTCAAATGCAAATTATTGATTTCCTAAAGAAAACAAGTAATTCACACCTAACAAATTAGGTTAATCATCGTTACAATGCAACACTATATTTAAGGGAGGGGACAAAATCTGATATTTTAGACACAAAGTCTGCCTCAAGTTTATGAGGATCTGTGTACTGTAGCCTCGGGGCAAATATTCTAGTCCCTGAGCAATGCCCAATGTGATTTGATAGTAATTTTCCCAATCCAACTGGTGACTATTTTCAGTCAAATTTTCATCCATTAGGCATGAACTTGTAAATGAGAGCTCTTTTAGCGCCCTCAAAGCCAAAACCCAACAAAGAGACAATGTTAACATGAGAAGTTCTGCTAATGGTTGCTACCTCATTGATAAAATCTTCGCCATTAGCTTTTGATTCATCTAAGACCTTAACTGCAACGAGACAGCCAGCCATCATGCTACGTTCCTTTGTACACACTGCCAAAACCTCCTTGGCCTAATATTTCTTTGAAGGAGTTGGTCATTTTCTTGACATCCAAATACCTAAATCTTCTAGCTTGAAGCGAACCATAGTGCTTTAGAAAGGCCTCGATATTTCTTTGTGTCGGACTCCGTTTCTTCCAGAAGAGGATTGATTGAGTAGATGAGAATTTCTTTCTGAAGCAATAGACTGACATAATTAAGACAACAGCGGCAACATATGTGGTTGAAATTGAATAATTTTTTAAAAACTAGTTATAATTTTTGTTGACTTTTTAGAAAATGATAAAAATGAACTTAAAAACTTAAGTTCTGGACCTGTCGACCAAATGGACCCAGTGTTTGGTATTGCCATTTGAAAATCTATTATAATACACATTTATAAATGAGAAAATTACCTAGATGACCACCTTTTTGTAACGACTCGACTACGTAAACCATAACTATGATTACTTAAATTAAATCTTACTTTTAAATATTTAAACTGACAAAAAATTTTAGAATAATTTTTTTTAAACACAATAATTAGACTAATCCATATAGATAAACTTTACCATACATACACATTACTTGTTTAACAAATATAAAGTCATACAGAACCTTTACATTTAATCGAAGTATTGAAACATTACATAAATAGAATAATACAAATTATTTAAATATATATGTATATATTTATAATTTAAAAGAGTTTGCAGAATAAGTCTGCATAGTGGTATCCCACACCGCCCTTCACTTGCTACATCGTCTACATGACCTACCAAATTAAGCTGCAAGCTTCTTATCTACAGTATAAAATATATTAATGAGCTAACGCTCAACAAGTATAAACTTAATCTTGTAAAAACATAACAAGCATCATATAACTTATGCATGAACCATTTATGATTCGTCACGGGTTTGTTAATGCACGATCCAATTATTGTCGATTCTAAGTCTCTTATCTTCCATTATGAACTTATTATCTTATTTAACATATGGACCCTTTGTGTACGTATCGGATGCATGCAATCTACAGAAAGTTAGGGTTTGCAAGATCCCTAACAATTATGGGAATCTTAAAACATATATAATCATCCACGATCTACAGAAGGTTGGTATGATACTCTACTTATCTTAAGTTAGTCTTAGTCTTATTACTTAATTCATGATGAGTATTCTTAAAATCATACTTTTACATGAAGTCTTTAACAAAGGCTAATTCTAAAACTAATATTTTTAACTTGTGATCTTTTGGTCGTGATATATATGATACATAGATATTGCATGATATAAAGATCAATAGCATAAAATAACTTATGGCATGTTTATAAATCATGACCCTATTATAAATTAAACATGGCAATGTCATAAATTATGGCATAGTTAAAATCATGATATAATTATAAACGAGGCCGTTTTTTTAAAAACCTGACATAATTGATAAGTTTGTCATAGTCGTAAAGTATGGCATATACATGATCATGACATATAGGTAAAAACATAACATATAAACAAACATGACATATCATGTAAATCATGGCAAATATATAAACATGTCATACTTGAAAATAACATTTACTATTTTTCGTAATGTAAGCAAGGTTTGTACTTACCTTTCTTATAGTATTTTCCATTCTTGAGACTACGGATAAAAGTTATTACCTGAGACCATATCCATTATGAGTGTTAATTTACACCCCATTAGGATAACATTTTATTTATATTTCTTAATTAAAGGAATTTTAAGTTTAAATTCATTAAATAACTAGAACTTAAATTTCTTATCTAGGCTTTCATTTGAAAATTTAATCAACGCTTGTTAATTAAAATTTTCTCTTGATTACCACCGTGGTCCCACTTAATAGTATTTTAATATTCAAGTTGTGATCATATAATAGTCTTAAAAATCACATTTGAGTTTAGGTGGTAAATTTAGGCCCAAAAGTCCAACTCCATTTTTTTATGGCCTTTTCAATGACTTATTAAAAATCATTTTTCCGAAGGTCCAATAGGTCCAAAACATGATTTTTAAGCTTGCGAAATATTTTCAAATCCTTGTTTGATTTTTGGTGAAAACTTAAACTATTTCGGTTACTGATTTTAAAAACGGTTAGTTTACTAAATTTAACACACAAATGTTGGAAAACCTTAGCTACAACCGATCAAGTAATATCAAGTTTGAAAACAGCGTCTGAACGTTTCTTTTAATCATCGGGACATTGGATACCACGCTTTTGAAAGTTTTGAAACCATTAAAACCTTCTTAGTCATTTACATATCACAATAGTTTTATTCGAAAAATCATAACTTAAAATCTGTTGAGAATTTGACAAAACGTTCTACAGGAAAAACATTCATTTTTGAAAGATCTAAAACTTTCATGTTTCTCTTTGAGGCACATTCATATCTAACTTTTGTTGGATGATTGCGAAGTCCGGATCCACCTCTATAGTGTTCAAAATGTAGCTTGAAATCAAGACAGACAAGCTGTGTGATATCCGAATTTTCCATGTACAATTTCCTTTTAAGGAATTTATTTTCACCCAATGAAAATAATTGTGAAAAAGCTTGATTTAGAGCTTTTGTTAGATTTGGTGAGTTATAATGAGTCGAGAAGACTCAAAATCGATTTCTAAGCTCGATAACGGACTTTCCAAGTCGAAAGGATCGAAACGATGTAAAATTTTACGAAAGTTAACTTTGACCGAAAAAATCAAAGTTTGACCGGCCAAAAAGTCAAAGGGTTGACTTTTTGAGATTTGTCGAGTTCAGCGCGGAACGAGTTCCGAAAATAAGTTTTGTTAACTAGAAAGCAAGAATAAGCCGTAAAACGTCCTTAGAAAATCAAGCACACTGAGTTAGAGTTTAAGGGCAGAAAGGGTTCGGAAAAATTCGAGAAAAATATTTTTTGATCCAAAATTCACACAGATAAATTTTGTACTTCGGTATGAGATAAAAATATTGTGTTTTGAAGAATCACAATATTAAAATTATCTGTGTAGCACAAAGGAGAATGAATTTTTGGAAGTTAACTAGACAAGTTAGAACCTAACCAAGCTAACCATCACCTTGTTGCATGACATCATTCCCCTACCAACTCAAGTCCTTCAAGTGGCAGCCTATCCCCCCTTCATGGCCGGCTGCAGCTGCAAGAAAAGCAAGAAAAGAAAGAAAAGAAAAGAATGGAAAAGAAAAGAAAAGAAAGCAAGGAAAAAAGAGATGGGAAAAGCCTTAAATTAAGGCAAGTAACCAACAACTAAAGCTCCTTTTTGTCCAATCAAAAACCCTCCCAACTCCTCATGCATTTAATGCAAAAAATTTTCAGCCCAACCCTTCACTCCATCTTCGGCTACAACTAGGACAAAAGGCAAGAAAAAAGCCTTGAAATAAGGAAAGCAACCAACTACCCCATTTCACATCAAAACCCCTCCATTCTCTCTCTTTTCTTTTCATTGTTAAAGTGAGTAAAACCTTACCCATTCCCTCTAGTGAGTTCGGCAGCTAAGGGAGAAGAGAGAGAGAGAGAGATTCAAAGAAAAAAATTCTTGGAGTTTCCATCTCCTAGGTGCACGGCAACAAAGGGAGAGCTAGAGAGAAAGTTTGAAAATTTTTTCTTGTGAGTTCTTCCAAGTGAGGCCGACCAAGAGGAGGAGAAAATGTGAGAAAATCTTGAAAAATTTTCTTGGGGATTTCCTCTTGAAGTTCGGCTTTGGAAGATGAACGAAAGAGCCAACAAATTTTTCTCTTGGATCCCCATTTTCTTTCTAGGTACACCGTGAGCCTTGGTGAGGAAGAGAGGAGAAAATTTTGAATCAAACTAGCTTTGGTTCTAGGTAATTTCTCAACCCTAATCCTCTTTATTTTAAGCTTAATTTCAAGTTTAATTTGAGGTTCGATTGGGTTGTAAGGACGTAAGTCCAATTTCGTTTTTATGCTTTAGATTTCGGTGTGTGCTTGATTTGCTAGAACTAGGGTGTTTGGCTTTAAAATCTTGCTTGGTTTGTGTTGATTTTTGTATGAATTTCATGCTAGAAAAACTTAGGTTGTGTGTCCCCAAATGTGGCCAAAAATCTGCCCCTACAGCCCCCCTTTGATGCATGTAGCCAAGATTGATTTTGGTGCATGTTTGTGTTTGAATGCTAGATTAGAACCAAGCAACCCTAGAGTTTTGATTTTAATTTTTGGGTTGCATGGACTGTTGAAAACGGTTTTTGGGCTTTATGGGACGTTATAAAACGTTGTGTGTTTGAATCGTAGGCTCCCGAAGTGTTCGGTTGAGTTAGATTCGCGAAATAGGACGCAACCGAAAATGAAAACCGAAACTGTCCAGATTCGGGTTGAACCTGACCAGTTTTGGAAAAGTGAGATTTTGAGACCTCTAGAGGCCGAATGGCTTAAAACTCAAAACACGAAAGTTTCTCGAAACAAGTTTTTCTAGAGGACATCTCAAACGGAATATCAAAATAAGGCTCCAAAAGCCTTCGTTTTCAACAAAACCCGTGGCTGACCCCTGGGCGTAGTTTCACCAGATTTTTTCGGAGTCAGCCGGTTTCAAAACAAAACTGGTATCAATGTGGGCAGAATTTGATTTTTTGCAAAACACGAAAGTTTTAGCATTTTTCGATAGCTACAACTTTCGTGAAGACAAGTTTTTCAAATTCCCGACGGATTTTTAAAATAGACGTGTTTAATGAGAGGTGCGCAAGGAATCCGAAAATTCCTTCACCAAGTTTTACAAAGTATTTTCAAAAAAATTGTAAAGTGTTCTAAAACGTTATTTTAACTGTGAAAACTGTTCCAAAGGCAGTATTCGACCTTAAACGACATTTACAAAGAATTATTTTATAGATCGGAATTTTATAAAGAGTTTTATGGATTTTTAAGTTAAAATCTTTTAATAGCACAAAAAGTAAGAAAATAGAGTTTAAGAGGAGAAAATGAAGTTAAGGTAAAGAAAAGGAAAATTAAGTTAAGAATTTGAGTTTAAGATAAGAAAATAGATTTTGAAGATAAAAATGGTAATCAAGCCGATTACGGGCCGTAACCGGGAATGAGACCCGAGTTATTGGGCTTAGGCCCAAAAGGGCCCAGAATTGACAAAGGTTGACCAGTAGTTGACCAATTGTCAACTTTGGTTGACCCACAACAAGAAAGAGGTAACCTTAAGGGTTATCCAACGTATCCCTAAGGATTACCATAAGTTTAATGGGCCAAGCAAAATGGGTCAAGGCCATTGACTCAATATGCTATGATAGAATGGTAAATCCCAAGGTATTAAAGAGTAATCCTATAGAAGATCATGGAGATAATTAAGAGGTGATCCAACGTAGTCTCTTAAGGGATTAATCAAGTTCAAATTAATCCCTAGCAGTAAAAGGCCAATTTTGGACAAGTCAGTTAT
Organism: Ficus microcarpa; assembly: GCA_025413485.1. Taxonomy (NCBI): domain Eukaryota; kingdom Viridiplantae; phylum Streptophyta; class Magnoliopsida; order Rosales; family Moraceae; genus Ficus; species Ficus microcarpa. The sequence goes on along the minus strand of CM046385.1, from coordinate 10,030,847 downwards.
CTGACGGGGACATACAACTAGGTTTCAGTAGGTATGTTGGCTAGGACACCAACATTCTACAATTAGAAACAGAATCTCACCAATGTCCCTTCTCGAGCAGGAGAGGACTCGTAGCTGTGCTCCAGAGCAGGACAGCGTCAGTGAGGCTATAGCAGGAGAAGAGGTAAGTACAACTCCGTCTGCAGTATAGGCATAGGTTGATACTTGCTCAAGTATGTTAGACGCATGCTAGGATTATATGTGGAGTGCTGTTTTGATATGCTCTGTGGTATGATTTATGGTGTGTTAAAATGCTATGTTATGTGGTATGTGTGATATGCCATGTGATATGCTATATGATGTGATAATATGTTATGTATGCAAGAAGAATATGCAAGCCGAGCACGAAAGGTAAAATGCAAAATATGTTATGATTATGTAAAAAGTGACATCACGATGCATGTTCACTAAAATACAAGATAAGATGAAAGAATAAGAAAGTAAGATGGCAAGCGAGCTTGCGTGTGTCGTACCACCCGTCCGAGGTCGGGTTGGACTATGGTTTGAGTTGGACTGGGCTAGCCACCCCAACCACTCTATAGTCGCGTGCCAGGTACAGACACTTAAGTTAAGGGCCCTAAGCAAGATAAGTAAGTAAGTAAGACAGTAGAAAGCTAAAACGATCATAATTGGATCATGCATATGTTATGCTATGCCATGAAATGATTTATTATGTAAGTATGAGACATGTGATGATGTATGACGATATGAAATGTTATGTGACGCTAGGTCAAGTGTAGTGTCGCGGATTAGATAGTTGTGCTTACTGAACGTTAGCTCATAGTATGTCGTCTATGCTGTATGTAGGCTGCCTGACAGCAATGGGTGATGCAAGATGGAAGTGCGAAGCGGGGCAAACTGTGAAATTGTGGGAATACGATGCCGCTACGCATTTTGTTCAATACGCATTTTTGTATGTTAAAAACTTTATTCAAGATAAGCGTATTACATGTAGACGTATATAAGCTAATATAAAAAATAAAAAAATAAAAAAAAAATTTCTGCTGCATTTCGTCAAAATAAAGAAGGACGATAAGTATATAAGTAAGTATGTATGTAAAGTGTAACAGCCTGTGCTAGGCGGGTCGTTACAAGCTGTCCAGTTTTTCCATTAAAAAAAAAAAAACTGCCTGTGTTGTTTTGTGTATAAAACAGTTTTTCTCCCACTGTTTTGTACAGATTTTTAACACAATTTTAGAGCTTGAAAACTCGTCTAATACACCACAATATCTAGTGATTAAGTTAACCTTATTTCATTAGCGATATAATATACTGAGAATCATAATAAACTTAACTTTTTTCCATGAACAAAATCATGACTTTAGATCATTGATTTTGTTTACGTCCTATACGTGTTAGACAACTTATTTCGTGCCACCTCTAGACTATTAATCATCTTTAATAGTCTGATCACATACACACATAGTCATGAACATAAAAATAAATAAATAAAATGATTACAAAACCACATAAACATAACCAAGAACAAATCACATAGTAGCAACCCATTAATCCATCAAACATGAATTAGAGTTTTGACCTTATTGTGGAGACTTGATAACCCTCTAAAATCACTAACGAAAACCTACAACACAAAAACAATATTTTCTCTTAACACTTGGCTAAAAACCCGAGGGTAAGATGAGTAAAATCACACAGAAAAGTTGAGATTTCTGCCTCAAAGGAACGTTCTAGTCTTGATCCAAGCTTAAACTGTCTTGGAGGCTAGCTTTTGTGAAAAGATTAGAAGGGCTTTTCTCACTTAGATAGGTGTTTGGGTGGTGAAAAAGTAAGGGAAAATGCGAGAAAGTTGGAGAGATATTTTTCTTGTGGTTAAAAAGACAAAAGGTTGAATTTTGTGGTAAATGAGGTCTATCTATAGACCAAAGCTAATGGTGTTTGATTAGTCCACGAATCATGGTCTTGATATTTCTAGAAGACTTAATCAACCTTAATCTAACTTAAACATAATTCAAATCATAGTCAAAGATGGAGTCAAAGTTAAGATACATGAATTAGATTGTCACTATTCATGATAAGTTTGTTCAACTTTCTACCTTCTTTGACAAGGGAATTTATGTACATGAGAAGGGAAACAAAGCCAAAAGTTCGGTTAATCCTATCATTCGATTCTTGTACCAATGAGTTTCTAGTCTCAAGATAAAAAATTCATATTTTTCTTAGATTAATTTAACAGGAAATTTGCTCAATAAGTTCTAATACTGAAAAAGTTGACCAGTACATAACTTTTGACTACTATAAAACTTGTCCTCCAAGTTTTGATGCTAAAAAAAACAAAAGCAATAACCATCAATCCAGAAACTTGGCTATCAACTTTTCTTTAAACTTGGCCATCAATTTTTGACTGATATAAAACTTGTCCTTCAAGTTTTGATACTAAACAAAAAAAAAAAAAAGAAAAAGTAAGCAGTATAATTCTATTTCAGTCTAGATATTTGGCCATCAAGTTTCAGTACCATATTCTAGAAAACTGTATTCTCCTTATCTGTTCTAAACTTAGATTGCTAATCCCCAATAGTTGCTCTATTCAGGTTGATGGGTTGTTGTGATTTGGCCTCGTACTATGATTTATATCAATTGGCCATCTTCTCTTTTACTTTATTATATTTTAAAAAAGTTATGTGACCTTATATTATGTGACATAAAATTAATTTGTCACATTATGAAGTATATTCTTAATCTTACCATATCTTATACCATTCAATCACTCTATTTTGTCTTTATTAAAATTATGACTTTATGTTATGTGACGTATCATTTAATTATCACATCATGAAATATTGAAATATTTTCATTTCCTTATCTTAGGTTATAAATATAACCTAAACTTTAGTGCATGAAGATTTTAATGAATTTTAATCAATTCACTAAAATCTTTCATACAAAAACTCGGTTATAAATTTTTTTTTAATATGTTAATTAACATGAGACAAATTTATCATTCTTGATCAACATGATATAAATTTGAGTTAACTTTAGTTTAATTTTGTGTTATATTAGTCTAGTGTTAATTTATTGTATCATGTTAGTGTGATGGTTTCTAAATTTATGTCATTTTGATGCTTTCCCCTTTATCAATTATAATTTTTCTTACAATTATTTATATGTGTGTATATTTATAATAAATATCTATCTAATAGTCATAAATGAAGTTTAATTTTTATTTAGAATATCTAAGGATGAGTTTGGGATGCCAGTCGAAGCCGATGTTTTCTATTTCGGTTTGAACGGTTCTTGTTTGGCCCCGAGGTTGAGTTGGAGCTTATGGCAGATCTGATGAACAGTGAACCCAAATGGGTTTACTGTTCACTCGAACAGATCTGCCAGCTCTGGCTCCTTCGCGTGCGCCTGCAGCACTTCCCCCTTCCCTCCTCCTCCCTCTCGGCGCCCATGTGGGCCTGTCAGGCTTCCCTGTACTTCCTCACCGCGAACCGTCGTTTCGTCAGAAACAGCCAGAGGCCCGTTCCATCGGCGTCCTTTCGGCAGTCTCAGGCCAGACTTCCTTCAAAACCCTGCCTTCGCCCATGAACCCACCGAAGCAGATGACTCGCCGGAGGGGGAGGAAGCTCGGAAGCCGAAACGGTAGGAGGATCACCCATTATTTCCGAGTGCGAGGTTCGTTACGGCGACCCATTAAATCCTGCCCAAACACTTCGTCGTCCCCTGTTTACTCATCGTGTGGGTCTAATTCCGCCATCCAAGTATGCAATCCAATCTCCCTATTTCTCGAATTTTATGTTCTTTTCCTTCGCATGTTGTTTTGTATTTCTCCTAAAATTCCTTCTCGAATTTTATGCCTTCGATTGTCTTGATTGGGTTTTTGGCTCGACTAGTCCTTTGTGTTTGTTGATTGGGTTTCTCCATGGTATATGCTCTTCGGTCGAATGTCTTGATGATTTTTTTGAAAATTTCTCCTCTGCGTTTGTTGATTCGGTTTCTCCCTCGTATATTCATTTCGGTCGAATGTGTTGATTGGGTTTTTGGCTCAGCTAGTCCTTCGTGTTTGTTGATTGGGTTTGTCCATCGTATATGCTCTTCGGTCGAATGTCTTGATGATTTTTTTCATGGGTTGTCCTCTGTGTTTGTTGATTCGGTTTCTCCCTCGTATATTCATTTCGGTCGAATGTGTTGATTGGGTTTTTGGCTCGGCTTGTCCTCTGTGTTTGTTGATTGGGTTTCTCCATGGTTTAAACATTGCGGTCCAATGTCTTGATGATTTGTGGCTCGGCTTCTCCGCTGTGTTTGTTGATTCGGTTTCAAAATGGTACCAAACATTTCGGTTGCTTGTGTTTATTACGGGAAAAAATGTCGTCGTGAGCCTTTGTTTTAAAAAATGTTTTCGGTTTGATTGATTTTTCCCGACGTTAATGTCATTGTGTATTCGCTTGTCATTTTTGGCTCCTCTGGCACTTAATTTCATATATCGGGGTCGGAAAGTATTGGTTTCGGGTTTTAATCCTTGTATGTTGTAAATTTTCGTAAATTTGGTTCGACTATTTGGTATATGGGTCGGGCTTCGATTGGTTTGACGAACCAATCCAAATCAATGGTACTTTTTAGTGATAAATTTTAGACATGTGTATTGTAGGTTGGATCTGACTTCGTTTAAGGTTTCGTGTCACGGCCATTGTCAATTTTTTTCATTCTGATGGTGTCTGTTGGCCGTTTTACCTCGACGTTAACGTTTACATTTAATCCCGTTATGGCGATGATGTATGCAACCAATCTCATTTTCGGTAGTTTAATCTGACTGGTGAGTTACTGATCCGATGATTAGTGTTAGATACCGGTCCGTAATCATCTGTTGACCGATATGGTTTGCCATCGTATTGGATGCTCATCCTTTACTTTGTTGACCCCGGGTCCAGTGCTTATATGCCATGGTATCTACACATGTCGCGGTTCAGTGACATGCCTCAGATGAACTTTGTCGAGCATAATGTACTGAGCCAACCCCTCCTTCGCTGTGCTTGTATATAGTTATGTTTATTTTAGTTTCGTGTTCACCAATTCCTTAAGGAAATGCCTCGCAAAGCGACGGGCGAGTCGTATCACTGGGATCAAACGAAGGAAAACATGTTCCTTCAAAAGCTTGATTACTACGTGGGCTGCAACTCCGGTAAACATCCTCCTCTTCCAACGTTGGATAGCTGGGCTAACGAGTTTAACTCCGCGTATGGAGGCGTTCCTGCATACGGCATAACGTTACAGCAGAAGAAGGATAGGATGAGAAAAATATATCGGGGTTGGAAGGCATTGCAATGTTGGACGGGCCTAGGATACGACCCGCTTACGGACAGAGTCATATGCTCAGACGACGCGTGGCAAAGTTTTATTAATGTAAATATAACATCCACCCACAAACTCAACTGTAGTACATATTTTATGGCGTCATTAATATTGGTTATAATATTAAGACATTTCTGGTTCCGTTGCAGATCCATAAAGAGTGCAATCATCTCCGCTACGAGGGGCTGCGGAACAAGGAGCTCTACCAGAACATATTTGAGAAGAAACATGCGGCTGGTGCCTCGGGTTACGGTTCAGTAACCATGCCATATGAGAGTCAGGCGCCGGTGGACCTTGACGCCTCTCAGGACACCTCCGGCATAGGCCCGGTGAGCGGGGATGATCTGACCCCTCCGTCTGGTAGCCGTAGGCGCAACAATAGAAGAGCCGGCGCCGGCGGCGTTCCTGCACAATCTAGGGGTAGTTCTGGCAAGAGGAAGCAGAGGGACGAGACGGATGAGATGACATTCATGGCAATGCAGGAACTTGTCAACCATTTTCCGCGGCCGCTCTGAATCAGGCACAAGTAATTCACAATCGAGCCGATGCGATCATATGCTGTTGTGCATGGAAGTTATGACGGAGATGGGTGTTCCCCCCCATGAGCGGACAATGATGTGGCATTACTTATCGAGCCATCCAGAAAACAAGCGTACATTCCACAAGCTGCCCGAGATCGACAGGCGCTCCATTATTGCATCCGTTGTTCGGTCGCAGCCGCCACCGCCCGCTTGAGTCCCCTGTTTGGGTTTTTTTTTTTTTTTTTAATCTTAATATGTGTTTTTTTTTTTTCGGTTTTTATGGTTGTTGTTTTTGTTTAGTTCCCCCGACTTTCCTCCATTTGATTGTAATTTTCCGTGTACCCGGATTTTTTATGTTACTTTTTTATTTAATTTTAATTAAAACTGAGTTCGACGCATGCACTTGACGAATATTTGATGTCGGTTGCACCTTGTTTTTAACATTCCGTATTAAATACCGTTAAATGTGTTGGTTTAGTAATGACAAAAATTGAACCATCTCATATCACATGTTTTTTTCCAGCTTCCTAATCAATTTGCTGGTTGAGTATCAAGCTACTAGAAAAATGAACAGCCCCAGCTCACAAACCGAGCAGGATGAGGATGGCGTTAGCTATGATCGCGAGTATTCTGACGATGACAAATATTATGCGATGGCAGTTCTTGCAGCGACGAACAATAGTCGTGGCAGACGGCGGGACCCGCAACCAATGCATAATTCACTATTGACCGGGAGAATGCGTGTTGAAGAGATTTTGAACGGCCACGAAGACGTAATTCTTACAGTCATCAGTATGAAATCGGCAACGTTCAGATCGTTCAGTGATCTATTACGCAGACGACAGTTATTGAAGCCAACGCGCAATATGGACGTCGACGAGCAATTATGTATTTTTTTATCCATCTGCGCACAAGGGGCCACGATCCGACAAATTGCGTACTTGTTCCAACATTCTGTTGAGACAACCTCTCGTTGGTTTTATAAAGTTCTGCAGGTTATATGTTCATTGAAAGACGAGTTCATATGCCCACCGGATTACACGGATGTTCAACCTTTGATTCAGGAGAACGCCTACAAATATCGCCCCTGGTTTGATGTATGGTATTTTGTTCTAACATAACACCATCGGCCGAAAAATTTATTTCAAAATGTTAATTAATGGTACGACGACTTAAAATTGACTCATATTGACACAGGGTTGTGTTGGGGCTATAGATGGCACACACGTCCCGTGTGTGCCACCGGAAGTCAATTCGGAGGGTTGGTTCAACAGGAAAGGGTATTGCTCGCAAAATGTTCTAGCGGCATGCTCCTTCGACATGAGGTTCACGTACATGTTGGCGGGGTTCGAGGGATCATGTCACGACGCCTTTGTGCTGGACGAGGCAATAGCAATCCACGGGTTCCCAATCCCGCCACCAGGTCAGTAAAAATAGCACGTATAAAGCAGTTTTACTATTTAACAGAATAGGGAATAAAATATCGGACGTGTCATTCATATGGATTGCTTGGTTGCAGGTAAATTTTACTTGGCTGACTCGGGGTACGCTAACAGGGATTACTTCTTGTCCCCCTTTCGACGGGAGACTTATCATTTACCGGAATACCGAACGCGGCGTGGCGGTCTACGCAACCGTAGGGAAGTATTTAATTACACACACTCATCTCTGCGGAATTGTATCGAGAGAACATTTGGTGTGTGGAAGTCTCGGTTCAAGATACTTAAAGGCGTTAACAGTTACCCGATGGGTAAGCAAAAAATGATCCCCATCGCATGCGCGGTTTTGCATAATTACATCAGGATGGTGGAGGCGGGCGATCCCGTAATTCAAGAGGACGAGCCGGAAAGTGAATTGGTAAGTGAGACCGCCGATGTGAATTCTGATTACGTGCTTGATGACGGGATCGAGGTACCAGAGCCTAGCATCGGACCGCAGGACGACGTATCAAGCCGGGGTGCAATGAATCAGGTAAGAGAAATGATGGCTAATGACATGTGGGTCAGATATCAAATATCTCCATGGTATAGAACCAGTTGAAATGTAGCATGGGGGGAAGGTTTGGGGTGTTTTACACGGGGGTTATTGGAATATGTAATTTTTGTCATCGTACCTTCGACTTTTTTTCCACTTTAGCTTGTTGTATTATATGGCAATGTATGAAATTTATCAAAATATTATGCTGACCCCAACTGATTGGTATTAATTTTTAGTGAGAAATGAGAGAGTCAGAAAAATTATTTTTACGAGTTTAACCATATTTTTCGAGGAATTAAGTGCTAAAATTCATAGCGTTTAACAAAGTCCCCCAGGAATTTTTTAACCATCGGAGCTATGTCAAAATATTAGGAAAAAATGTCACAATCAGGTATGTTTAAATTATGTCACCAGAGTTTTCTGAAAAATAAAATTGGTTTTGTTTTGAAGTAAGTGATTGTGGATATTAAATTGAGTATATTTTAATTATTCGGTTTTCCGCCCATGACACGTAGAATAGGATGTGAAATGGTGTTTTTATCAGATGCGTTGTCATTTGTAAGTTGGATTAGTATTCAGTTTTGAAAAAGTTTTAAGACATTTTTTGCCTTTTAAAAGCTATAAAATAAAATTAGGTGTAAAAGTACAATTTAGTTGGAGTTTAGATAAGTTACCGAAGAAAAAGAAGGAAAAAAATTGGTTTCAGTCAATTAAACTTTATCCAAACAGGGCCCTTGTTTTTTTAAAAAACTATTCATCTCAAACTTTTCTACCAAACAACCAACTCAAACTCAACTTTTTTTTTTCACACATTTTACCAAACACTATCATTTTCAACTCAACTTACATCAACTCAAACTCAACTCAAACTTTTTAACTCAAACTGACGAACCAAACGGGCCCTAAGAAAATATAAAGGGAGAGTCTATTGACACTCCTACGTCTACTCTTCCCACAACGGTATTTAATGTATTTCACTATCACAAAATGGCGTATGAATGAAATTACTTTTAAGGACAAAAGTGTTCGCAAACATACTATATGCATCCTACTCTTATAATTAAAAAAACAAATCATTTGAATTTTCTGAAAGTTATTTTCTTTAAAATATTATGTTCATCATTTTATTTGCATAATTTTTCTTTTTCTTTTTTTTCTTTTTTAAATAGAGATGGTGATGTAAAATACGATGGAAATTTAATATTTATTATGTTGGCAGAACAAGAATTTTTTTTGTTTAATAGCAATAGATTGAAACAATTGATTTAAAACAACCCATAATAAAGAAAACATAGGATGTAAAATCAAAGTTTTATTTGAAACGACAATTTTTAATATATTGCTTTGTTTGCTTCATCATCTCATTCCAACTCAAACTGTACTTTTTTTAAAATCTTTTTCCCAAAAAGTTTTTGTCTTTTTCTCAAAAAGTTTTTTGTCTTTTCTGAAAATTAAAAAAAATTTACTATTACAACTAAAATATTTCAACTCAAACTAACCAACTAAACACCCTATATATATATATATATATATATAAAAGCATGACTTTAAGGGGAAAAAAAAGGTTAAAATACATAAAAAAGTGAAATTATATGCCGATGTAAAACAGAAAACTACGCATATATACATATGATTTATTAATTCCCGAAACAAAGCAAACAAATTATGAATAAATCTTATGACGTTGGATAATTAAAATAAAACCTAAAAACATGGAAAAACAGTAAAATTGAAAAAAAAAAAAAAAAAACTTTTGTTTAAAAACAAAAAGAGAGGGAGGGGGTTATTTGTTTATGGATGGGTGAAAAAAGAACTAAAAATACAAATTAATTATAAGTACTTTTTTTGGAAAAATAGGAGGGTATGGAAAGTAAAAATTAGAATTTAGTATGCGTTTGATACTAAAGTTTGAATTGTAGAATTTAGATTTGAATTGATTATATGTTTAACCGCGAGATGCACTCATTAGGATATCAGTATCCTCCTTTTTCGAATTGGATCTTTGGAACTGGCTTCGAACAATTAACTGTGAACAACCCACAGTCAAGGTGCTGTTGATCCTTGTAAGGGAATCCAATCTGGCCAAGTTCTTCTTTACAAAAGTACGGACAACGTGGTTCCCACTGTTTGTCCTCCTCGGCGTACCTAGGAAACAAAAGAATGGAAAGGAAGAACATAAGTAAAGAAAAAGAGGCCATTTGGAATGTAAAACAACGAAAAACCAAGTTTTTTCTCCAAGAGACAACCATAATGTCTTTCTACAACAGATCTTCTTTTTTTTTTTTTCCCCCCCCCTTAGCTGTTTCTTATTTCTTCGCACGCGTCTGAACATTGTTCATAGCCAAAGATGACTTGGTCAGAAATAGACTGAAGTGGGGTACTAGCTTCAATCTTTAGGCGAGTAAATTAAAGGGTAAATTTCATTAATAGCACTTCTAAAAAAAATAATATTAAATTTAGTACTACTTTTTATTTCATTCAGTTTTAGCACTGTTTGTGGGGCCCAGTAGCATTTAATGTATGTAAATTTCCAAGTTTATCCTCATCTCCTTCATATGCCCCTAAAAAATTTTTAAACCAACATCTGCAGTGTTTTAGAGAGAGAAACTGAAATCTAGAGAGAGAAAGAGTTGCAGTCAGCCGGAACCGCTCGGAAACCGTCCGAAACCACCGCGAAAGCCCTCTATAAACCGCTTGGAAGTCTGTGAACGTCGGAAAATCTTCAAAAACTACCCATGTCGAAAGTTACGAAATTGATTGAGAAAAATATTACTCCCGAATGTTTGCTTAAAATACAAAAAGTTAGTATTTTTATCTGATTTTGCAACATAAAATTAGTGTTTTGGTTTATATAAATATTTGGGTGGTCATAACCATTATGACCGGGTGGTCATAACCGTTATGACCGCTACTCTATATAGTGAAATAGAGAAGCGGTCATAACTGTTATGACCGAGTGGTCATAACGACTATATAGAGTAGCGGTCATAACCGTTATGACCGGGTGGTCATAATCGTTATGACCGCTACTCTATATAGCGAATTAGAGAAGCGGTCATAACCGTTATGACCGAGTGGTCATAACGACTATATAGAGTAGCGGTCATAACCGTTATGACCGGATGGTCATAACCGTTATGACCGCTATTCTATATAACGAAATAGAGAAGCGGTCATAATTCATTTCTAGCTTGGGATTTCATGATATGGATTTCAAAATCTTATTTTTTAAGTATGGAAGGTATTTTGATAAGATAAAAATAAATTCTTAGAATTTTCTAAAACTATCTAAGTAAAGTTTTTTGATAAGTCAAGATTTTTTTTTTTTCGAGTTTATTATTTTTCATAATTTAAAAGAGATGAATGTTAAAAAAAGATGTCAGTTATAACAGTTGTGAGAGGTCGTTATATCAGGTAGAGAGGACATAAAAAATAAAATAAAATAAAATAATTTACATAATTTGAAGGCAACTAACACTTCTATGCTAAGCATTCGTTTGGTTGGTCTGCTTAAGTTGAAAAAGTGGAGCTATTTTGTTGGAGTTGATTTGAATTTTGTAATTGTACATTTAGTTTATTAGAGTTTAAAATATGTAAAAACTTGAGATGTGTGCACAAAAAAAAAAATTCAATATAGATATTGTTTTATTCGTCTCAAAATTTTATGAGGTAAAAAAAAATCTCATTTGGAGTTGGTATAACAAAGTTATGAACTTTTAAAATTTAAATTTTTAAGTTATAATTAGAACCGTAAATAGTAAAATTGAGTTGAGTTTTCAGAAAAATACAAAAATAAGTTGGAAATTTTCAATTCCAATAGTTGAACCAAATGTAAGCTAAAAAGGAAGGTACTGTTGCAACCAAACGTACTTCGGACTCCTCTCCTTTTTATGATAAATAAGTTTAACACTCTTGAAAAAAAAATATATTAAAAAAATATTTTTCACACACCTAACTCCAAAAGTTAAAATAATTATAATTATGTTCTACTTAATAAAATACTTGTTTCATAAATTTAAAAAAAAAAAAAAAAAAAAGGGCTCGTGATTTTGATTGTGAAACAGTAAGTGAATTTTTTTTTTTTTTAAAGACACTCGTCAATTAACCGACAGTTTATTACTTGTATTGTTCTCTGAAAACGTAGCTACGTTGATACAAAATTGTCAGTACGAAAAACAAGTATATCGGCAATTCTTGTAGTACCACGGTTGTCATTTTTTATTAAAAAAGAAAAAAGAACCATTTTTGTTATCTCGCTGTCCATTGCCAACATATGAAAAAGAAAATATATATGGGGCCTATCAGTAAAAGGAAAAGGATACCAACTCTTTAAAGATGACTTTTCTTGACGTGGCGAGCCATTGATTTGTTGATAATTGTTAGACAATTTGGCACCGACACTAAAGTCATGGATGGAAACATACAACTGTGAGGATACAAATTAATTAGTGGCAACTCCATTTCTATCTTCTACGAAGCATGAAACTTGATATTTCCCAAAAAGCACGCTACAACTTGAAACAGATTAAGCCCGCCAACTTTTGTTTTTGTTTTTGTTTTTTTTTTAAAACTCCATAATTATGAATAAATTTTTTAAAAGCCCCCTAAAAAGAAAAAAATGTTATCATAATAAGCACAAATTACATATCTATAGTTACTAACACTTCCGATAAAATGTTCTATCTTCATCAGTCTTTGCATTTAAACTTAAATATCAAAATAGGACTAACTCAGCATGTAAGAAGGAATGAGTTTGAGTAGAGTCTCTCAAGTTCGAATTTTGTGACTGTTTTCATTTTTTTGTATTAAAAAAAAAAGACATTGTAGTTTAAAAATTATCTTCTCAACCTCTGTTTAGTTCGACAGTTGGAGATGAGATTTTAAGTTTAAATTAGTTGACTTTACAAAAAAACTAGTTATAATTTTAGTATTATTTTTGTTTTTTAAAGCTTTCCAGTCCGGGATTTTCTTAACCATGCTTCTTCACTCTATAGTTTTCCACGCGTTTGATGGATCGTTAGTGGATATTTATGATCTTGTGCTTCAAGGTTCATCGTAAATTCCTCTTCTAAGTTGGAATTTTAACTAGCATGTGAGACAACCAGTTTTCTTCTTTTCCTCTGCTTTCTTGGAACTCAAAGCTCGATTATGCTAATAGTGGATAAACAATCATGGCTCTTAAAGCACACAAAAGGACTAATAAAAAAGAAAAGGATCGAGGTTTTAAAACTTAAATGATCTTAAAATTAAGTACAATCATCAATTAAGTAAATGACTTGAAATTGTCTTAGCAACATGATAATTGACCTGATAATTCAAATGTACTAGAGAGATCCGCTGGTGGCGACCTTGGAGGAGAATACAAGAAAGGCTTCGGCGGTACTTGCAAGGAATCAAGACTCCCTTCCAGCATTTCTATGACTCTACTTATTGCTGGTCGGCTTGAAGGGTTAGTCTGTATGCACCACATGCTCACAACTATCATTTGCTTCACTTTCACTCGATCTCCTTCATTTGTAATTTTCTTCAATCCAAGTTCTTCATCTAGCTCAAGGCGCTTGTAAATCCAGTGTGGAAAATATATTTCACTTGTATTTTCAGCTCCAATATTGGCATTCTTTCTCCCTCCTACCATCTCTAGAACCATCATCCCATAACTGTAGACGTCAGACTTGTGCGAGATCCCTCCAAAGCTTCTACTAACAACTTCGGGAGCAATATATCCAATCGTCCCTCTTGGACCGAACATCGAGATTAGACTTTCTTTTCTTGTACAAATTCTGGCGAGGCCAAAATCTGAGATTTTAGGCACAAAATCTGCATCAAGTAGAATGTTATGAGGCTTTATGTCAAAATGCAAAATCCGTGTATTGCAACCACGGTGCAAATATTCCAGCCCCCTAGCAATGCCCAACGAGATTTGATAGTACATATCCCAATCCAAATGACGACTATTTTCGGTCGAATTTTCATCAAACACGAATTTCTCAAGAGATCCATTAGGCATGAACTCGTAAATGAGAGCTCTTTTAGCACCTTCAAAGCAGAAACCCAACAAAGAGACAATGTTGACATGAGAAGTTCTGCTAATGGTTGCTACCTCATTGATAAAATCTTCACCGTTAGCTTTCGATTCGTCTAACACCTTAACTGCAACGAGACAACCATCATGCAACTTTCCTTTGTACACACTGCCAAAACCTCCTTGGCCCAGTTTTTCTTTGAAGGTGTTGGTCATTTTCTTGACATCCAAATAGCTATATCTTCTGGCTTGAAGGGGACCATAGCGCTGTAGAAAGGCCTCCATGTTTCTCTGTGTCGGACTCTGCTTCTTCCAAATATGTGATCCGAAGTAGAACTTCCACGTACAGCAGAATAGCAGTATTAATGCAACAATTCCAAATAGTACTCCTGTAGTTAACGGACGAAATGAAAAACTCACACTTGCAGAAGTTTATTAAATTGTATCTAATCTATTTTGAAATAAATGGTGTTTTCTAATTCAATTAACACTCTTACCTAGTCCCAACTTCACTCCAAAATTCTTAGACCCTGCAACACCATGAGTTAAAGAGAAAAACATTGTTAGATAAAGTAACAAATGAGAAAAATATTAGACAAAATTGGCTCGGGAAAATCAAGTTCTAATAGTTAAAAAATGAGAATAAAACAAAGCTAATCTTCGTATGAGTAATGAATAAGAGAATTGAAAGATAGATGAACAGCATCAGAACATCTTAATCTGAAATTGTTTGCACCTAGAAAACTATTACATTCTTCTCGTAATTAAAAAAAAAAAAATGAGAAGACAGAAAACAAGGCTATCTTCGTATGAGAAATGAATAAGAGAATTGAAAGATAGAGGATGAGCAGCAGTAGGCCATGTAAATGCACAAGTATTTCAAGAACGAATAGTCCAAAGAGAAATAGGTGTGTCTGTAAGCAGACCTGTTTTCCAGTTATGCATACCATATTCTTTGGAACAAGAGAATTTATGATCTATGGCACTGAACCGGCATAGTCCTTCCTTATAGTAACAGTGACGACAATCAAAGTTTACTCTCACATCAAGAGTGAAGAAAGGTAAACTTGAAGCAATATGGTGGGAATTTTGCACATAGCCTGGGAACTGGAACATCGAACACTGAGATGGAAAAGGTGAAGTACTAATAGGTGTAAGAGTATGGTAGATATCATCGTCTCCGCAGGTAGAGAGCTTAAAACCGCTTGGGGTGGTCCTAATGCCAAGGCTGTGGCTGCAATTAAAGATGGTCAACATATTCGATGTAGACAGGTTAGATATCATGGAATGGCTAGGGAGAGCATAACTTTCATTGGCTTTACAGGGATCAAAGGGTTGGAATGGCGCTCCTCTCTTGATGGAAATAGAGTCTCCATGAGGAGAGATGAGGTCAACTTCATACCAGTATCCTCCTTCTTTCAACTGCACCTTTGGAACTGGCTCCGAACAATTCACTGTGTACAACCCACAATCAGACTTCGTGTTATTTCTGAAGGGGAGAGGGAAATTCCCAAGTTTTCCACAGGGAAATGGTGGACATGGAGCCGGGTGGTGTTTCTTCTCTTCAGCCGAACTAAGAAGCAGAAGATGAGAGAGAAAGAAGAGAACAAACAGAGGAAGAGGAGCCATCGTGAACTTCCTAAAGTGAAAGGCCAATTAAGAATCTATTTTCTTCATCTAACTTCTTGTCTTCAAGGTTTTTTCTAATCTATGTCGAAATATATAAAGAAGAAGAATTTTCCATGCTTAACGCTGTTGTTGACTTGGAAATTCGAACACAGAAAGACTTGGTTAGCCACGACGAAGCTTCCCACGCTCTGTTCTGAAAATACTATCGAGTATTTGGCCAGGCAAAGCACTCCTTAACAAAAATATGCTAAAAAGACTTGAATAAATGAACAAAAGTTAAAAGTGAAACACTGATCTAAGAAAATTCCTGATCACTTTCCGGATCTACCAGAAAGAGAAATGAAAAGAAACTTTCACATAATACGACAAGAAAAATCACTTTTAACAACAAAAATATTAGTTGCAGAAAGTGCAAATTTGGGGGCCGAAAACATTGTGACTAAACAAATTTAGTTGCGTAATGGTGATTGAAAGTTGGTCGTACAGAGTCTTTAGTGGATAACAAAGTTTAGTCACCAAAAGGTGGAATTTTAATGACTAAATGTCAGTCACTAAAGGGTCTTTAAAAAATCACTGAAATATTATAATTTAATCCCTTAATATAATACTAGAATTCATGCACTGACTAATTATTTAGTCATTGAATGTATTTTATTTTTCTTAAATTATAAAATTAATGAATTTTTTCTTTTAAATTTCAAATTAAATTAAATTTTTTTTTGTAAAAATAATTAAAAAAATCTGATTATGAAATTAACAAATATTTTTTTGAAATTTCAATTATATTTAATTTTTTTGGTAAAAATAATTTGAAAAATCTGGAATATTTTTATTTTACTTTTCAAACTATAATTAACTAGTTTTAATCCTTTTTTTTTATTAGCGTTTTATTTTAATGAATATGGTTCAAGATTGTATTGTCTGTAACAAAAGTTTGAAGAGATATATATGTATATAAGATCATGATACCAATGCTAAGAACAATTCCAGAAGCGATGGGAAATAGTGGAACAAAAGTTTCTTGATAAACTCATAATTTAAGAATCTTAGGTGCATAACAAAGATTTTGGCTTTAAGTTTGCCGGGAAATAAGAAATCCAAAAAGAATCAAGGTATAAACTTCAGACTTTGTAGTTTTTTGAACATATGAAACAAAGTCGGGTAACAATTGACATCTTTTCAATAACGATTTGATTCAGTCATCTCCTTTTTTTGGTCACTGCAAAACAAATTTTGGAGTTGCAAAGTCTAAGAATTAATCATGTAAAGTAAA
Organism: Ficus microcarpa; assembly: GCA_025413485.1. Classification (NCBI taxonomy): domain Eukaryota; kingdom Viridiplantae; phylum Streptophyta; class Magnoliopsida; order Rosales; family Moraceae; genus Ficus; species Ficus microcarpa. The sequence continues at coordinate 10,014,076 of CM046385.1, read as the reverse complement.
GTACCAATAATTAAAGCCAAAGAATTTTTTATCTTGCCTAGATGATGTACTTACTCTGAACTTTTATTTTTAATCAATAACTTAAAGAGATTGAATTCTGAAGAGCGTTCCAATTAGATCCATAAGCTTTGACATGAGAGAAAAAGAGAGATGGAGAGGTAGGGTGGTGTAACGAGGGTGAGGTGAAGAATACTTGGGAGAGAAAGGTAGAAAGTGTTGAGTAAAAAATTGGAAGAAAATGAGAGATGGAGAGGAACGATTTTGAGATGAGAAAGGGGTGAAAAAGTACTTTAGAGAGATGGTGGAAGGTGTCGCGTTAAAAATCTAAGGACTTTGGGAGTGTGGAAAAAACTGTCACTAGAAGGTTTTATATTTGACTTTAAATTTCTTTTTTTTTTTTTTTCCTTTTTTAAATGGCTTTCAATATTTTGGTGGGACACTCCCAAATAATTTGGAAGGAGAATAAAACACCTCTCTTTTTTTGTTTTTTTACTGGGAGGTTTTATATTAACTTTTAATTTATTTTTTGTTTTTAAAGCTTTCAATATTTTGGAGAGAGTGGGACACACCAAAAAAAATTAAGCACTTCTTTTTTTTTTTTTTTTTTTTTTTTAAACTGGGAGGTTTTATTTAACTTTAATCTTTTTTAAATGGCTTTTAATATTTTGGAGGGACACTCCCAAAATAATTTGGAGGGAGAATAAAACACTTCTCTTTTTTTGTTTTTTCTACGCTTTCTTCAGACATTTTTAAATTTATCTTCTGAAAATAATTTCGAGGAAACTACAATAGTTTTTTTTTTTCTTAAGGAAACTACAATATAGTTTTTTAATTTGTTTGAATTATTTTCAAGCTATGTTGGTTTCCTAAACAAGCTTTTTAGAAAATTAATCACCCATTTTAGAAAAATAAACTAATCATTTGTTATCTACTGAATCTTCAGTTTTTTCCTGCCTAACAGAATTTTAGGTTTTTTTTTTTTTTGGATTTTTTAAACTTTAAACTCCTTTTTCTAAAAAAATATATATTTTTAATTACTCATTTTAGAAAAATAAATCAATTATTTTTTATTTACTGAATCTTCTTCTTCTTCTTTTTTCCCTGCCTAAAAGAATCATTTTTTTTTTAAATTTTTTTTAACTTTAAACTCTTTCTGGTGCCAAAAAAAAAAGTAAAAATATATCTACATATCATTTCTATTTTGGTGATGTTTTATCTTTTTATTTTCTAATTTTAATGTTAATATCGTTTATTTATTTATAAATTTTTTGATGGAATTATTTACTTATTTATTTAATGTCTCGTAATAATGAATGTAAATTAAAAGATATAAAAAAAAATAGAGTCCAATATTAATGTTTTTAATTTATGTCAAGACTATTCTAATTTTACAAATATTTTGAAAATAATTCTAGGTTGAAAGGAAACTTTTTTTTACAATCTAAGAAAAACAATAGATTCAATAACTAAGATCGGGAGAAGTTTAGGAGAGATGAGGAGACTTAATTAGTTCCGTAGTCTAACTGGTATTCATGTCTTCTCTAGTAGCATGGTATATGTAATGTTGCTGGTTCCAGGTTGCTTAGGACTGTCTGGTTGCTAGTCTTTCGATGCTTCCCAACCCCTTTTCTCAAAAATCCCATTTCCTTCGATGATGTTATATGGGAAATTTTTTAGTAGTATCCGTTGAGTCATTTGCATAAACTTTAATCACAAATTTTTTTTAACCACTGAAAAGTTTTTAGTAAAATGTTTTTGTGACTAAAGCTTAGTCACAAAAAAGTAGATTTAGCGAGAAAAAAAGTGTGATTGTTCAAGGTATAATTTGTTGTAATATTTTGTGACTAATATTTCGGTCGCCAAAAGTCATTGATCTTTACCAACTAAGTTTTGTTTATAAACTGTTACTTTCAACGACTAAATTATTTGAGTGGTAAAAAGTTGGCATTCCCTCCATTTTTAACATTTGGCGCCCAACCTTTTTGTGACTAAATGTGTGTTTGGTCACTAAATCTACTTTTTACGACTAGATAGTTAATTGACAATTGACTTGATGCCGAAAACAGTATATTTTTAGACCAAACATTTTTGTGACCAACTTTTAGTCACAGAATGAATTTTTTAGTGACTATGACTATTTAGTCACTAAAAATGTGACAACCTAACTATTTGAGCCGTCTCTAAACTAATTTCTTATCTTAAACTTTACTTAATTACTTGTAAAAATGCGGAACAAATTTTTTTTAATAACCATTATTAAGCTAGTTACTAACCAGTATATTAGTTTCAATAATAAGAACATATACATACTATGTCTAGTAAAAATAATATTAACTTATAGTAATAAAGACTATTAGTCTGGTATTGTCTCAAAAAAGATATTAACAAACAATAATACTATAGTGATTTACAAAATCTTTCATACAAATATTTAGTCAAAAGTGGAAAAACTGTTAACACTCTTGAAAAAAAAAAATTTAATTTGCTCATAATGGCGTTAAAAAAAATATTAAAAAAATATTTTCACACACCTAACTCCAAAAGTTAAAATAATTATAATTATATCCTACTTAAAAATTTATACGTACATTTAACATGAAGGTTAATAAATACTTGGACATACAGTAAGTGTATTTTTCAAATTTAATACCATGAAAGATAAAGTGTTTCAAGATGTTTCAAGTACATGATAGAACATCAACTCTATAATTGTCACTTAAAGAGATTATTAATTAACACCATAGAATTATATATGTTTTTTTAGGTCAATCATTACTTTATATTTTCGTCAGGCCCTAAAAGATTTGAAAAAAAAAAATATTTTTATGCATTTAACAAGATTATTAATTTAATATATTGACATGGGTCTCGATTGAAAGTTTTTATTATTTCAACGAGGTTATTAATTTGTCAAACATTCATTTATTGAGATTTTACTGTAAATTATTAGCAAGAACAAAAAGCTGTACGTATGTGAGAAAATTTTCACTATATAAAAACTGATTGTACAAAGGTCAGTGGATGAAATATCCTACTCATCACAACCCAACGTCCAATTACATTTTAAGAGCATTCTCACTCAAACTCCTCTTGGAACCAGAGCAGTTTTTTCTCTCTCTAAAGAACCTCTCTCGTTGCTTAGACCACATTTTGAAAGAAAGATATTAAGGTTTTATTTGGCATTCTAGTTTAACTCTAACTAAATCATATTTTTATTATTAGATTTTGTCTTTTTTTAAAAATCAACAAAAATTATAATTAGTTTTTAAAATGTCAACTAACTCCAACATAAATTTTTAACTCCAACTAATGATTCAAATGGACGCTAAGTTTGCGTTTGGTTCATTAGTTAGAACCAAATTTTTTGAATTATAGTTATTTAAATTTTTTTGAATTTTTCAGAAAAAAGACGAAAATAAATTAGAATAGTTTAGTTTGAAACGGTGAATAGGGTTATCGAAGAAGAAAGTTCTCGAGCTTTGTCTTGAGTATGGCTTTCATGGTGTATTCTTCCAATGGGTGGCTGCAAAGACCAAAGTGCCCTTGGTCTTTATGTTAGTCCAAAGGTAAAAGTTGGTCTACATCAGTACTCGATGGGTTAAATAATTTCCCATCAAAGGTTCCCTCCGGGGGCCATCTTTTACTTGTCGTGGCTAACTTGAAAGTCACATGACGCTGAATCCAATAATGTAGTCGAATATCATTTTCACTAGATGAAATTTTCGGATATATATATATATATATATATATTAAAGTTACCCCAAGTCCAACTCTATAAGGAAACAAAAAAATTACAGAAACCAAAACGAAACAAATACTCCATGTACTATTTGTCGGCAACGACCATGGCTGATTAATCAAGAGGATTACAGAGTTTCTCAAATTCCAACTTTATTAAAGGGAAGTATACTAGGATCTTTGATTTTATTGTTTGTATGAGTTGATTTTTAATCGTTGAAAATCTATAAATATTAGAAGTTTACAACACGGGACATAAAATAAATTAATTATTAATAAAATATTAAGTTGTTAGGATAATTAATCAAATGACTAAAATAACAATTTTTTATTTATTATGCAACATAAAAGTCTTAACATGAAAATTTTCTAAATTAAATTATTCAAACCATCTCTTTAAACTCCTATTAACATTTTTGCACTCTAGAATATCACCTTCCCATAATGTCCGTGACTATTCTGATGGGGCCGGGGCGCGGAAAATTCTTGAAAGCTGTACTAGAACAGAAGCCGATATAAATTACAATCAATTGGGAAAGAAATTACAGTATGAAAAAAATATATAATTAAGGCTATGTTTTCCATCGTTAAATTTGTATATACTTATTTTATTTTATTTTTTGCATGGTTTTGACTTCTTTTTGTCAATCGAACAAGATAACGTGGGTATAACACACACAATATTCAATTGAGACCAGTTGAAATCTAATGATGCTCAAAGAGAAAAAAGCATACTTAAGACCTGAAAATGAAAAAGTACCTCAATACAACTAATATCGAGCAGATATAAAGCTCTTTTTGAATATACATTTATAATAGATGAAAGTTTCTGAGATTGAGAAACACGACTTTATAGCACAAATGCCACCACTCACTCCACATAGACATAAGCCTAGTATAACAAACAAACTACCAAGTCACAACTTTAGCGGACAAACCATAAACCTCGACAATAAGGGCACCACAAAAATTGGTAAGGGCTTTAACTAAAAAACAAAACTATAAAACTCAATATCTATTCGTCACATAAAACACCATTGTTACATAGAGATAATCATTTTAAGATAAAATATAATACGCAACCACACGGGAGGAAATCATGGAGATAAATACAAGCCACGCAACTAGAGCCACCAAAAATCATTGGAGCTAGATTTAGAGCTAGATATGCAGAGGAGACTCTTCACTAGCAGGTGGACTCTATGCGTCGCCACTATCGACCTCCACAGGCTATGCGATGACATTCCTCATCCAGGAACCACATACCAACGTTGCAAGGTCCTTTCTGAATAATGACCACCTCCAGATCTACTTGACAACGTCGGAAATTACAAAAACAAAAATAAAAACAAAAAACAAAACAAAAAACAAAAAACAAATACGCGTAATTACTTCAATAAAATGAAAGAATCACTACACCTGTCATGATATATACCTACTCTGAGAAGATTGGCTGATAAGTTGCATTCTCTTGTGGTTTGGGGTTGAACTTTCTAAGGGCGTCTCCATACTCTTAAGTAAAAAATGGAGAAGAAAAACAGCTCAGCTGACCTGATCACTCCATGTCTTTATTGCCAATCAAATAAATTGGGGAATATTAGTAACTACACGATACTCATTCCTTAACAAAGACTTGATTAACCCCCCATCATTGTTCAAGCAAAGTAGACGAATTAATTGATTAGCCACAGAAGGTGAAGATAGTCACAGGCAAAATGTTATATGACTTAATAACAAATTGTAAAAAGTCTATCATACACTTAACACACATGACTCCACCAAAACTCGGTTATTTTTATTAATTGTGGTTATCTTTGATTTGGTGCTTCTTTTACTTGAACCATCTATCAAATTGAGTCATGGCTATCATCTCTCAGAGCAAGAGAATCCAAAATTGCAATTGCAATCAAATGGTTCAAAGAATTTCATTGGAGACACATTAGACAAAACCGAACCGCTAGGAAGAGAAAAGCTTTCAATGAATTCACAACTGTGGAACACCATCTCTTTTCTTTTCTTTTTAATTTCTTTATCTTTTTCATCTGTTCTCTTCCTACTGGGCATGCGGACTTGGAGTTAACATGACATTAGTATCCAATCTCAATTGCTATTCGCCCCTAGCTCAAGCTATAACGTCCCAAATGCTACTTAATAATAACTTAAGAAAATGAACTTTAGATTAAACATGGATAATGTGATGAGATAGCAATTACTTAATTCTAATGTTATGTTGAGTTATTTTTCACAGATGACGCGACAAAGACTCGATGTTCTAGAATAAAGTTCATGTCAAATTGATGAATTTTTATGATGATTTGATAATTTTGTGTGATAGTTTAATTAAAGAAATATTTTGAATATAATAATGTTACGTAATATATATTTACATGTGTAGCATGATGTGTATAATTATATACATATATGTGTGTGTATATATCATCTATAAATGGCAGTCGGCAAAAGGAAGGGAAAAAAAAAATGGGAATGTTGAATTGAAAACTTGAAGGGAAAAAGAAAAAGGAAAAGTGTTTTATCCGAAAAAAGACCTCTTTTATATAGTGTTAATTTCCAACTCAATTTTGAATCTTTAAATATCTGAAATTATTTCTATAATATAGATAACTTATAGAGCTTTTTATAAGCTTTCCAACGCCTACTCATTTGTACAAATCTGATATGGGAGTAAGAAATTATAACTTGTATACTATCCGGATACCTGCTGTCACCAACTAGTTTACTATGTGCGATTGTAAGTGTGAAAATTCTAGAAGTTTACTTAGCTTTTCCCTTTTCCTCCCACACGTTTTCACACTTTAATGACAACCATTCTCCACCTATTATGAGATAATTAAACTAAAAATCGAGTCCCAATTAATTCCAAAATTGATTTGGGATTAAATTACTCACAATTTATTTTATAATATTCAAAATTCCCCTTTTTACATGCTCTCTCTCTCACCTCCCTAGTCTCCCTCTCCAACATACTGTCATTCTCACTCTCTTTCTCTTACTCTCTCTAGCCCTCTCACATGCACAAAAATATGAAATAAAATAAAAAAAAAGAAAGAAAAAAAAAATCCATCAAACCTCCAAATTCATCCAAGCTAAAATCAAAAGGATTTCAAGATATGTTTGTTTTATTATTTGATGATTGTTATTATTGCTCTTTTCGGTTTGAGATCCTTCAGGGAGGGGGGTTGAATAACCTTCTTGATAAGTTTTATCTTGTGAGTTTGAGGAAATGATAGAAATATTTATGGAATGATGATCAAAGGAATGGGTATGTGGTTGATTTTGTAAATAAGATGATTTTAGGGTTTTTGCTTTCGTAATTCATGATTTTGTTAGTATGGTGATTTAATAATTTTATATGTTAAAAACATATCTTAGGACTATTTTGTATGTGTGTGTGTGTGTGTGTGTGTGAGTCATGTATGTTATGATGATAATTTTTATATTTTTAATGAATTTTCGAATTTAACCACTATTATTGAAAATTTCCAGATTTTATGATAAGTATTTCAAACTGTTTTTGAGGATGCAAACGGCCTCCTTTTTAACGAATTTGACATTGTTGAAATTCCTGGATGTATATGTAACACCCCACCTATGTAGGGTTGTTATCTTGCTTACTTTATTAAATACTTATCTTACTCATTTATGAAAAAGTACTAAAATTTTTTTTAATATACTTATATATATATATATATACACACACACATATAAGTACATACTGAAATAAGGAACATAGTTTGAACCTTTATAACATATCACACAACTCTTAATAAGTACTACATAATATGATGAACTTTCCAATACGCGTGGCAGTGTCTATTCCAAATTTCATAGTTTGCAGCACCATCATCGATAGTAAGTATCATACATTACTAATAGACTGTTTACATACAGCATAAACGTAAGTAATGAGCTTTCGCTCAGCAATTACAACTTATTATCTGCAAAACTATTTTGATAAAAATATGCATGATCCATTTATACTTTCTTATCACAGTCATTATGATTCCTTATGTTAGCATCTTTTTGGGCCCCTTACATAACATGAGTGTACGTACCGTGGCACGCAGTCATAGAGTGGTTAGGGCGGCCAGTCCAATCCAACTCAAATCATGGACTAAACCTGACCTAGAGCGGGTCGGTACGACACTAGGCAACTTGCTTGTCATTATCTTTAAAAACTTGTTCATGTTTTGAAACATATTTAAAAAACCATTTCATACTTAGAAAATCATTACATACTTGAAAACAGTTTCTTACTTGAAACTTGATCTTATTCTTACCATGTGATTTATCATTAGTTGGTATGCTTCATGATGCCATAATAGTATAATATAAATCATATACATCACATGCATGCGAGCATGTGCTTTGAAAAACATGAAAGCAGTAACACAATTTGCCTATGCTGTAGGCGGAGTTATACTTATAAGTTAGACTATGTTCTATGTTTATTGTCCCAACTGGTTGCAACAACAGGTTACCTTCCTGTTTTCAAAAGAATGTAAGATAAGAATCATCTTATCTTACCATAAGTCATTACACTAAATGTTGGTATCATAACCAATATCTATGAGTAATCCTAGTTATATGTCCCCCTATATTACCTTATGATAACTTGTTTGGTTACTTAGAGTAACCTTGGATACTAGGCCCAATCATACTTGAATAGTATTGGGTTACTATTCTAACTTCGAGCCAAAACCCGATTACTTTTAATCTATCTCCCATTAGGTTACTATGGGTAACCCTGGGTTTTAAGCCCAATTAATTTTAAATAAATACCCCATTAGGTTACTATGAGTAACCCTAAGGTAAGGCCTATTTATACATGAATGATACCCTATTAGGCTACTAGGGCCCAATTAATTTTAAAAGTATCACCTTATTAGGTTACTATTGGTAATCTCGGGGTGTGAGGCCCAACCCAATATCTTGGGTATCCTATCTGTTTACTATTAGTTATCTTTTTGTTACCATATTTTCAAAAACACTTTTTGGCTTAATTACTTTTCTCTTTTCTTGACAAAACTTTGTCAAGTTTTCTCTTAAAAGTCTTAGTAAAAACTTTAATTTTCTTAAAACCGTATTTTTGGAAAACTGTTGCTTTTAAGTAAAAATAGTTAAAAATCATCAAATTCTGAAATCATTCTTTGAAAACAGTTCATAACTCCAGTTACCAGTGCATGTGCAAAAATCTCCTGTTTATGCACTGTTTTTCTAAAAATCGTGCGCAGGAATTTCTTATTTCCTGCATAGTTTTTGAGATCCATTATTCTCTCAAAATCTGTTAGGAATTTGAAAAAGTTTTCTCTATAAAAGTTGTAGATCTTGAAAAATCTTACAACTTTCATGTTTTGCTCAAAACCTAATTCTGCCCTTAACCTATTCATATTTCTAGTTGAAGCTAACTGGTCGTGCATAGGGTCTGGGCAGATTAGGGCTCGGATTTTCATAAAAACGGAAGCCTTTGGAGCTTCTTTTTCAAAATCTATTCACGCTAGCCCCTAGAATTTTTAATTTTCTACAACTTTCATATTTTAAGTTTTACCCAAAAACTGACAGTTTTGCATGTGGTTCGTTTTACGTAAAGTTTACGCGCATACTACCTCAAACGGCCGCAACCGTAAGCCTGCAACAACATGCAGTGCTTTAACGTAAGTTTTTAGTAATCATGCATTTGTTTTTAAACCATGCAACCCATGTGGTGTTCCTTTGCCCACATAGGGTTTTAGAGTTGATTTGCATACATTGATCATAATACAAGTTTATTACCAACTCATACATTAACCATACATAACCGACATCTTCTTCAACATATAAGGACATATAACAAACACTTTAAAGGCATGCATGCAAACCATAATATCACACAAGCATATTATCAAACATGCACCAACAACATAAATTGAGACCATAAAGCCTAATCAAGCACATAACCAAGCATCTAAACCTATTGCATTAAAATAATTGAGTGAGCTTATGCTCTTACATACCCATATGAAAAATACACATAAATTTGAATTAAAAACTTCATGGAAAAACTTAAGGAATCTAGGTGGAGTACCTTAACATTGGGAGCTTGATTCTAGACTATGGATCAAAATTCTCCTCCTTGCTTGCTTCACCAAAAATCCGGCCACACTATTTTTTTTTTGCTCTCAATATTCGACTGCTAAGGGGTGAGAGAAAGTGAGGTAACAATGAGACAAAGTTTTGGGGTAAAGTTGAATAAAATGAGCCAAAAACTCCCCCCTTCCCATCACCTATTTGTAGGTGAAAAATAATTTTCTTTTTGAATTATTTTTATTCCTCAAATTGCAAATCTAACCCCATACAAATTTTATTTGCCCATCAACCCCTTGAGGTGGCCGGCCATCCTAGTGTCAAATTGCACATAATTATCGCATAATTATCCTTAAATTTTTTATTCAAAAATCCCATATTTATCATAAATGAGTTGTCACCCACTAAGGTCATGTTTGGTAATTCCCTTAAATAGTAGTATATTTTCTTCATAGCTCAGATAATATTAATACTTTTTTCAACTAATAACAGTATAGTTATACTGGACTGCAGTCTAGAATTTATCTGTACTTAACTGGATTACATGTGGGTTTTTCTTAGAACTTGAAGCTACTTAACCCTTTATATCCTAAATAATGTGCTTGATTTTTCTATAGTAGTCTCGTACCTTATTCTCACATTTTCATCTGTGATGATGGTTTTTACAGTATAATTTTCATACTGCTTATTATACTATTGTACCATCCTGGTCAAATTGTCAACCTTGGTCAAACTTTGACCAACAAAAAATCATAAATTTCTGTCTCGCCCTTTATCCTCAAAAGGCGTTATGCTTAGCTAAGCAAACTATTATTGAGTCTTATGAGACTATAAGAACTCAGTTATAGTCTGATAAAATCAAATCAGATATTTCACATAAATCTTCATGTTCCTTAACAAAGAAATCATGAATCAGCAAAATGGGCAGTTGTTATAGTATATTTTCATTTGAAATTAGTTTCATATCGTTTAGAGATATATATGAATTTTTATTATTTTTCAAAGAGGAAGAGGTCCGGCTGCTAGATTCTGTAAAATTTTAGCGATTAGTATTCAAAACTGTTTCTGAGGATACAAACGGTCTCCATTTTTAATAAATTTAATATTGTTAGAAAACTCTGAATGTCTACTTTCATTTAGAATCAGTTTCAGATTGTTTGGAGACATGTGAATTTTTGTAATTTTTCAAATAGGCAGAGGTCCGGATGTCAGTTTCTGTAAAATTTTAGTAATCAGATTCAAAACTATTTTTGATGATCCAAATGGTTTCCGTTTTTAACGAATTAGGTATCATTAGAAATATATAAATGTTTATCTTTGTTTACAATTAGTTTCAGATCATTTGTAGTCATTTACGAATTTTTATGAATTTTTGAAGGAAAAGAGATTTGACCGTTAGTTTTTGTAAAATTTTGTAATTTTGTAAAATGTTATGATTTATATGTTTTGATGTTATTGAATGATGAAATAGGCCTATTAGACACTATTATGATACGATGGATGTGTTTGATGAATTATTATGAGCTTTTGTTTATTTTATTATATTTATTATTCATGGCATGAACGGTTCTAAAGGTGAGTATCCAAGATCTCAATCGCGCATCACCATTGGAATATTTGAAAAGGTTAAATAAGGTATTTATGTAAGTACACTCTCACCTGTAACATGAATTAAAAATTTGAAAAGTATATGTTTTGATGTTGATGATGATGTTATGATATTCTTAAATAATATTTTTCCTATGATGACGTTTTGATGAAAAGTATATATATTATATGTATATTTGTTTTAATGTTTTAAAATGATATTGTACATCCTTGATGATGATGATGATGATGATGATGATGATGATGGTGATGTTGTACGGTGAATAGATTTTTGTCACTGTTAGTTTGGGATTTGCTACCACACTCCTTCCGTGACTAACATGCTATGATGGTATAACGCCGGGCCCAATATATAACGGTTTAAAAAGTTAAAAAGTTTTTAAATGATGTTTATATTTATGATGATGTCTATGATGATGAAAGAAAAATGTTTATTTACGTTTGTGAGATTTAAGTGTCTTACTAAACTCTTACTTATATAAGTTAATTTATGTTGTAGATAAAAGAAATGGTAAGATGTAGCATTTGAAGGAGTTTGGAGTGGAAGCGGGACGATGTGTGATAGGAAAACAGGAAGAACGATCATGGGATGGACATTTTTAATTTCAAATAAAGTTATCAAACTTTAGTTTATTATTATTTGATTGAATGATTAATATAGACTTAAATTTCATTTCATCAAATGGGTTTTTTTTTTTTTTTTAAATCTAATTATGAAGGTTACTTTGACATAATTTTAAAAAAAAAATTCTAGAGTTTTCTAAATTTATATAAGTAAAGTTTTTCCGTTATGTCAATATTTTTATTTCAAGTTTAATATTTTCTGTAATTTTATAAGAGATGAATGATTAAATAAGAAATCAATTGTAATGGTCCATGAGAGGTCATTACATGAGCATTGAGCGAGCATATCTCAATTGCTATTCGCCTCTAGCTTGAGCATCGAGTGAGCAAATCATTTGCTAAAGTGGAGTGATTCTCTCAATTTTTCCAATGGCACTCATAGAAATAGTGGTTGACCCGGCCTGCTTTTTATTGCCTTTTGACACACTTGCAAACTTTTGGAGGAGAGATTCCCTTGCCCTGCTTTAGGCCTTTTGACAACCATTCCCCTTCTCAAATTATCTGCTTTGTCTTTTGACAATCACTAGGGGAAGATTTTTGTTTAGTGTTGGCACGAGTATTGATTTTTCACTAGACTTGGTGGTGCCATTTCGAGTATGAGATATTAAAGGGAAACAAAGTTAAATTCATAAACAGCACAAAGAATCTGAAAGGCGTGAGGTATCTGAAAATAGACAGCTCTCTGCTCTTATATTAAGAATGAATCGCTATCTTGCATCTGATTGTTTGTCTTTTTCTCTATATAATCGGTGTCGTTGACAAAAACTTTTGAGTTTTTAATGTGTAACAAAGATTACATAAACTAATGAGAGAATCAGAAATGGCTTTGTTTCTTCCACCATAAGAAAATATGCAGCACATGGGGATAGGGGGCTACATGAGAATAAGTGAGAGATCTGGCTGACCTGTTAAATTCTCTTCCCTTTTCTTTTAATCCTCCGCTGAAAACAGGCTACCTGTCTCCCATTCCCACTTGGCTCCAAGTTCCCAAAAACTGCACCTTTATTTAATCCTTTTTCAGAGTCAGTAAATTGTCCATACATAAAAAATGTATTTTGGATTTTTTTTTTTTTTTTTTTGTGCCAAGAATATATTTAGAGTTTTCAAAGCATCCCCACCATGTACTACGCTTGAAGCTCTAAAAAAATCGTTACAAGTTGTTTATTTTGTTCCCATAATGTCAAAATAGCTTTCTTTTTTTCTACCAACGAAGCATTTTTTACCCTGTGGGGCATTTCTTTTGACATGTTTTTGCCACGTTCCAAAATATACTTTATTAGCCAACTGAAACTGCATACCTAATCTTTTTATTTCATGAAAGCATCCAAGAACGTCTAGACAATAAAAACAGCCATCAAAGAATAATTAAATCAGAGAATCCACATCTGTGAATGGATTATTGTTGGATATAACCTGGTTTAGGTTGTGAATTCTGAAAATAATAATAATAATAATAATCGTACAATATCAAAATACGAGAATTCTATGCTCTATTGATATGACACAATTTTTTTATCGTCAGATCATATAACATAATCATATCATGTCAAAAAAGAGCATGATACCATAATAGAACTTGGTAAAGAACAAGGCATTCTTTTCCTAGAACCAAATCATTTCTCAATTGCTAATACTCATTTTTTACATTATTTTTGTCCATTACATGTACATTTGATGCAACATGAAGCTAAGATTTAAACAATGCCTGACCTACGAAAATGGATTGAGAGAAGCACAAAGAATCAAGGGTTAAAGAATATGAGGGCGGTAAATGAATCGATAAGCTACGCTACTTTAACTCCGCTGGGGAGTTTTCCTTCCATTGCGTCCTTCTTGTCACGACACCCAGCACAGAGGAACGGCCCTTGCCAGGGCTTTGCGCTGGTGGAGAAGATGGAACCAGCATGAACCGAGATGCCTCACTTGGTGCAAGGTCAACTTGACATACCGCACACATGAATAGTCCAGATGTCGATTGCCCCATCGAATCGTTGTTTCCTAATCTGCAGGACAAAAACAATTAACTCGTGTTAATGTTAAGAGTAAGAGATGAAACTTCCAATGGAAACCGAAGAACACATGTGAAAAGAAGCCCGAGCAGCATTCACACGTTAAGTGGACAGTGTAACAATTATGTAACAGGCATCATATCATTATAAAGTGTCAATTCTAAACTAGAGATAAGCAATAACCTTTCCGCAAGCATTGCCGAGCCTTCCTCGAAAAGTTCTTCCACAATCCCAACAGCTGATAGCTTCTTCGATAGTTTATTTATGGAATCACGAGACTTCTTCCTGAATAACAGAGCGCTTAACTTGTTCTGCTTCTTTGGAGGAGTTGAGGGCTGCACTGAACTATCAGGCGGAATTATGTCAACAACTATGCAGGTCGTATCATCCTTTAGTCCCCTTGTTCTTAAAGCTTCCTGAACAATGATCCATGAAAAGAAATTAGAGAAAAAGCAATCGGACAGGACTACCCTGAAGAAATAGGAATGTTAAGAAACTGTAATCACCTTGACAACTTGCCTAGCAGCAAGTTCGGCAGGCAACCCACGGGAAGACTTTGCAGCCATCTCCGAGGATAGAGCATCCCAGATGCCATCGGAAGCAATTACAAGCCTGCCACCTGCACTTGATAGCTTTTATATGGACACGAACGTTAGAGTTTATAGATACATATAAACTTAATGAGTGCAGAAGAACTTAGATTGCAAAGAAAACTACCTTGACTTGTTTGACATAAGGAATCGGGACTATAAACTCTCCAACATCCATGTCTCCAATGAATCTAGAAAGGCATAAACCCCCGGGCCAACAACGAAGCGGACCAATCTGTAAATGTTAATGAACAGACTAATGAAGCAAATATCCAGAATAATACAAACAAACATCTACCATCTGACACTAGAAAATCAAAGAGTATTAACATTAAAAATGTAACGACCCGTCTTGCACAGGCCATTACACTGCTGATTCACTTACTTATAGGGCTAAAAACACAGCGGAAATTTTTTTTTTTTTTTTTTTATATGCACGAATTAAAACGTGTTCTTAGAAAATGTGTCTGAATAAAATATAGTTACATAATTATGAAAACTCAAAAGTCAAAACGCGTAGCGGCGTAGAGTCCCACGATTTCACAGCTTGCCTCGCCACGCCTCACCACCTTGTATCACGCATTACTGACGGGCTGCTTACCTACAGCATAAACGTAAGACAGTGAGCTTTCGCTCAGCAAGTACAACTGTTTCATCCGCGACTTACATATAACCATATCGAAAATACATTTCTAACTTAACATACATATCCATACATAACCATTCATAATCACGTAACATCATTCATACTAGCACAAACTCACAATGCCTAAACATGCATGGTCCAGTTATGCTCATATTTACTTACTTTGCTTATCTCTCTTTTAGGGCCCTTACCTTGGTGTTCGTACCCGGCGCGCGACTATGGAGTGGTTGGGGCGGCCAGCCCATTCCAACTCAAACCATAATCCTACCCGACCTCGGACGGGTGGTACTACACCGGCAAGCTCGCTTGCCTTCTTATGTTTTCTTATATTTTCTTAACTCAATCTTGAGTTTATTTATCTTGTAGGAATTTAGTGAACATGCAATCGTGATGTCACATAATCCTAACTTATACTGAATATTAATTCATATTTGATCATGCTTTCTATACATGGCATACTAGCACAAATTGACATGGCAATTAACTTATAGCACAACATCGCATAATATCATACTCCCTTAACATGCCTCTAATCTTACTTTAGTAAGCATCAACTAGAGCCTATGCTGTAGGCGGAGTTGTACTTACCTCTAGTGTTAATTCCTTTACTGTCGCTGTCTTGTCTCGAAGCACAGCTACACGTCCTCTCCTGCTTGAGAAAGGACATACGTGAGTTTCTGTTTCTTGTGTAGAATGTTGGTACTTTAACCAACATACCTACTAAAACCTAGTTGTGTAAGACCCGAAATTTTTGTAGACTTGTAATCTCCTCGTTCGTAAGGAATTAGAGTCTAAATTATGTGTTATGATGTGATGTATGAAAAATTATGAATAATAATGAGAAATTCATGATTTTGTTCCAAACGATGTTCGAGTCCTCATTTAATGATTTTGAGACTCAATTAATGTTTTACGAGCCAAGAACGAAGTTTTTAAAGGAAAAAGAACGAAAAAGGATGAAATTTGACAAAAGTCAAAGGTTTGACCAAAAGTCAAAGGGTTGACCAAAAAAGTCAAAGGGTTGACCAAAAAGTCAAAGTTTGACCGGGACGGGTCACAACGTCGACTTTACAAGTATGATGAAGAAATATGAAAAGAATCTCCGAAAATGGAGTTTTATAAGCCGTAAATCCACCCTAGATAGATCAAGCACACCGAAATCGTTTTAAGGGCAAAAAGGTCTCCGAAAAATTGGAGAAAGAGAGTTTTGGTCCAAAAATTTAATGGAATAATTTTTGGATCAAATTATAAAATAAAAATGCTCATCACAGTGTTGGAAATGACTGTAGAGCGTGAAAAGAACCGCGAAAGGACGAAATGGCCAAACAAGGCCTTAGAAGAGTTAGTGGAAGATGATGTCCTTGTAATGACATCACCATTCCCTAACCAAAAATTGAAATGTGATGGCAACCCTCTACCCCATTAGATCCGGCCAACTAGAAGAGAAAAGAAAAGAAACTAGATTGGTTTGGGTAACCAAATGTCCAACCAAAGTTCAACCAAACAAAGGACACCAACTCATGTCTTTTCTTCTCCTTATTTTCAGCTGCCAACAACCCCCACTAACAGCCCTTACACTCCCTTTTTCTCTCCCCAAATCCGGCTGCAAACCCACTCCAAAATCCCCTAGATTTTGGCTAAAAGCTTGGACAAGAAAGACAAGACTTAAAGCCTTGATTCAAGGCAAGCAAACCCACCTTTTTCTCTTCTCAATGCAGCCAACTTTTGGCATTCTTCTTCAGAAATTTTGAAGCCAAATCCGTGGGAGAGAGAGAGAGGAGAGCTAGAGAGAATTTGAAAAAAAAAATTTGGTGAGCTTTTGAGTGTATTGGCCGAACAAGAGAGGGAGCAAGAAAGTGAGAAGATTTTGGTGTATCCACCAAGAGGAAGCCGACCAAGAGCAAGAGAGAAAGAGGAAAAAGAGGTGAGTAACTCTTGAAAATTTTTGGAGGTTTTCAACCTTGTTCATGCACGGTTTTGAGACAAAAAAAAAAGCTAACAAAAAGATCTCTTGGATCTCATTTCTTTGTGTCAAACCCGTGAGCCAAGCAAGGAGGAGATTGAGAGAAAATTTTGGTGATTCTTCAAGGAAGATTTTGGGATTTCAAAACCCTAACTTGGGTTGAGGTAAAATCTCTTAAACCTCCTCAAATCTAAGCTTTATTTAAGGTTTTTAATGATGATTTGGAATGGTTTGTAAGGACATAAGTCCATTTAATTTTCGGCCCTATTTTTGGTGTGTATGTGCTTGATAGGTTAGGGTTGGTTGGCTAATTTTTTTCTATGCTTGTTGCTTCAAAAATTTGTGCATGAAAATGATGGATTTTTCATGCTAGAAGATAGGTTGTATGTCCCATAAGGTTAGGCCAAAAATCTGCCAAGGCAATCCACTTATTGCATGCTAGCTTAAGACGTAAACCGAACACAACACTCAACACTGCCAGTTCGGGTTCGAACCTGAGCAGTTTCTGGAAAATGGAAATATCGTGCCCTTAGAGGCCGAATGAGGTAAAAGTTAAAACACGAAAGTTGTTCGGAACAACTTTTCCTAGAGGAAAACGCGGACAGAATCGCGAAATAAGGCTCCAAAGGCCTTCGTTTTACTCGAAACCCGTGGCTGAACTCTGGAACGTTCTCCACACAGTTTTCCAGACTTAACCCGTTTTCAAATAAAAACTGGTACTGATCTAGGCCGAACTAGATTTTGTGCAAAACATGAAAGTTCTAGCATTTTTCGATAGCTACAACTTTCATGAAGAAAAGTTTTTCAGATTCCGATCCGATTTTTAAACTGGGCGCGTTTTGTGAGAGGCGCGCAGAGTGTCCGAAAACCAACAAATGAATCTCACGAAAATCTCTTCTAGAAAAGTAATGAAGTGTTCCAAAATGGTCATTTTAGCATCGGAAACCATTCCAAAGGTGGTTTCCGACCCAAATGATTTTATAAAAGATTTGTTTCGAAAACCAAAATTTTAAAGGGGCTCGGGTTTCAAATTCACACTTTTCCATAAAGAGAAGAAAAAGAGGGTTTCAACCAAACATTTGTAAGATAAAGAAAATAATAAAATTAAGCTAATGAATTTTCTAACTAAAAGGAGTTAGAATTTTTATAAGAAGAATGAAGGATTTTTGGGAAGTAAATTGCACAAGATTTTCCAAAAATAATGAAGAGGAAGTTATAGTAAAAATTGGTAAACAAGCCGATTACGAACGGTAACCGGATATTAGATCCGAGTTACATACCCAAGGATAACCAAGGGTTGACAAGAGGTTGACCCAAGGTTAATCAAGGTTAACCTTAAGGGTTACCCAACATAACCCTAAGGGATACCCACATGTGTATTGGGCTAAGATCTAATGGGTTCAAGGGAATAACCCAATAGCATGGATATATGAGCAAAGCCCAATAAGAGAACAAGGTTCTAACCAAAAAGGTTACCCAATGTAACCTCATAAGGAATTATCCAAGTCCAATAAAGAATAGGGATAAAAATGGCCTAGATGGATTTTATGAATAGGGGACATACAACCAAAAGTAAATATGAGTGTTGGTAGGTCACCAACACCGTACGAAAAGATCCTGATCCTATATTTTGGATATATCAGGAATTGAATTGCGGTTGCCGACGGTTGAAAGGACGCAATTCTAAAGGAACACGGCACTAGAGGTAAGTACAAACCTCACCTGCAGTATGAAAACTAGTAAATTATGTTCAAGTATGTGGTTTTTAAATATGCTGCAATATGTTGTGTGCTATATCTATGAAATGCCATGTTTTATGAAAGTGCTATTTTGCGAAATGCCATGTTTATTAAATGCGCTATTTTCGTAAAATGTTATGTTTATGAAAAGGTGCTATTTTTACGAAATGCCATGTTTATTAAATGCGCTATTTTCGTAAAATGTTATGTTTATGAAAAGGTACTATTTTTGCGAAATGCCATGTTTATAAAATGCGCTATTTTCGTAGAATGCTATGTTTATGAAAAGGTGCTATTTTCGTAAAATGCTATGTTGATAAAAAGTACTATTTTTGTAAAAGATTATAATAGTGCTATATTTGCAAAATGCCATGTTTATGAAAATGTCATATTTGCAAATGCCATGAATGAAAGGAATGCCATGCCATGTTATTAATGAGATACAAAGTATGTTATCATATAGTGACATCATATGGTGTGATCACTAAAGATAAATAACATGGTAAGAAGTCACAAGTAAGGTGTCGTACCAACCTCCCCAAGGTGGAGTATTTTTATATACAAGTCACGGATTCACCTCCTCGATTCTGTAAGAGGGTGTAATCACTTGTGTTCCCTGGTGCAGTTAGGGGCTTGCAACCCCATCTAACTGTACTGGGAGGCGCGCTATAATTTCAGGGTACGTACACTAAGGGGGCCCATAAGAAAGATAAGAAAGTAAATGAAATGCATAAATGGAACATAATTGGTTCACGCATATGCATATGATAAATGAATGTTTTTCATGATGATTTAAATGTTTTGTGAGTTTTTGTTTGTGCTTACTGGGCGAAAGCTCATCAAGTTATATTTCATACTGTAGGTAAGAAACCCACAGCTTAATGTTGGGCATTGTTGGAGCGATGTGGCGGTAGACGAAGGCGGTATGGATACCACTACGCATTGTTTCCGCAAATCTTTTGATGTAAAGAAGTTTTTGTATAGAAGCATGTATGATAAAGACAAATTATGCTTTATGGTATTTTGGAACTAAACACCTTAAGTAAACGTTTACTTAAGTAGTAATGAGGTCTTACTAAAGACAAATGTTTTACAAGTAAGTTTCAAAATGAAAAATATATATATATGTATGTTTAAGAAAGTCAAGAGAAAAAAAAAATATATATATATATCCCCAAATTTTCAAGTAAGTAAGTAAAGTAAGGAGTGACAGCCCTACGTAGTAAGGGGGCGTCACAGAGTTGGTATCAGAGCGGTATCCTGCCAGCCTACTTCGTCTCGCTCCGCATCGTTCTGCAATAGCCCAAGTAAGTTAATTTATTTTCTTACGCTTAGAATTAGAATTTCGTGTTCAACGCATATCGATGGTTCGCAATGGATAAGTTAGTTGTGAGAATGACGTTGGGTTGTGCCTTAGCTCGGTGGTGGTAAAACAAGTAATGTATGCCTATGATGAGGAAATTATATATTTTCCTAAAAACTATGATTATGGAAAGAAGATTATGGTTCTGTACAAAATATATGATTTTATGAAAGTTTTAAAAATAAAAAGCTTATTTTATCGCTTCTATACAGAACCATGCTACCAAGACATCGAGTGGCACATGCCCAAAACGTCGATCTTACAGCTCAACTAAACGAGCTGAGAGAGATGATGTTAGCCCAACAACAAGAGATAGGTGGGCTTAGGACTCAGATATCCCAACAGAACCAAGGACCACCAGTCCCTCGTGTTCGGACCCCGACAGAGCTGTACCATGAATTTCGGCGCATGAAGGCGCCAGAATTCGGAGGATCAACGGACCCGATCGAGGCCGACAACTGGCTCATCGACCTTCAGGTTTCCCTGAATCTCTTAGGGCTCGACGATAGAGAAAGAGTCCTTTGTGCGTCCTTCATGTTGGAGAAAGACGCTCGATTATGGTGGGAAACGGTTCAAATCAGACGGGACGTCAATCAGATGACGTGGGAAGACTTTGTAGAAGAATTCCGTGAAAAGTACTTCAACACGAAAGTAATGAAAACTCTGCAGGACGAATTCACCAAATTCCGTCAGGGAAATTTGTCCGTGGCTGAAGCTGTAAGAAGATTTGAACAGCTCGTCCGCCTCTGCCCTCAACTCATCAGTTCCGAGAGGGACAAAGTGAGAAAGATGATGAGAATGTTTCGGCCAAACTTAGCCGAGATCATCAGTAATAGCCCCTACCCACCGCTCACTGTCGCTGAGTGCATCAGCCAAGCAGTTCTAGCCGAATATTGGGTCGGCCAGAACAAGGCGCAACGGGCCCAGTTGTTTAAGGAAAGAAATGAAGAGAGGGCCCTAGCCAAGCAAAGTCAGACCAAACCCGGCCAATCGTCACAGCAGAAAGGTCAAGGAAGACCTTCTGGCCAACGCGGCAGCAAGCCGTATGGCAACACTCAGCAGAAAAGGAAGTGGAATGCCGGAGGGCAAGGGAGCCAACAGAATCCTCTCTGGAAGAAGAAGGCCACTAACCACAGTGGAACTCCCCCTTGCCAAAAATGTGGGAAAAAGCACCCGGGAGACTGCCGTGCCGGGACAAATCGCTGTTACCTGTGTGGCAAGGAAGGCCACTTTGTTAAGAATTGCACTGCCAATGTCCCGCACCAGCAGAATCATCAGAGGGGTCAGGGAAGTCAATTACATGCCACCCAGATGAGGCTAGAAGGACCTGCAGCTCCCCAAGGCCGAGCTGAAGCTCCAGAACCGCAAGGACGCATCTATGCCTACACAAAGGAGGATGCTCAAGCTGGACCGTCCACGGTGGTGACAGGTCAGCTCCCTTTTGCCCAACAAGATGTTTATGTGTTGATTGATTCTGGAGCTACGTATTCATTCACATCACCTAGGTTTGCTAAGAAACTAGGTAGAGATAATGAGAAAATTGGAAGAACCTTTCGTACTGCATTACCCTCCGGGGAAATCTTGTTGTCTGATTATTGGATACGCCATGTTCCAATAATCATATGCGGTAGAGAGATGTACGTCAACCTAATCGTCATCGATTTATACGACTACGACGTCATCCTGGGTATGGATTTCCTAGGAAAGTACAACGCGGTTATCGACTGCCAGCGTCGTGCCGTTACGTTCAAGCCAGTTGGGGACAAGGAATTCACCTTTAGAGGATCGACGATCTGTTCGACCAACTGAAAGGAGCCTCAGTCTTTTCAAAGATTGACCTACGATCGGGATATCACCAGCTCCGGATCAAGGAAGGAGACGTTCCAAAGACGGCGTTTCGCACCCGATATGGACACTACAAGTTCCTTGTGATGCCGTTCAGACTGACAAATGCACCAGCCGCCTTCATGGACCTGATGAATCGAGTATTCAAGGACTACCTAGACAAGTTTGTCATTGTCTTCATAGACGACATTCTGATCTACTCAAGGTCGAAAGAGGAGCACGAAGAGCATCTAAGGGTTGCACTACGGATTTTGAAGCAAAATCAGCTTTACGCCAAGTTCTCCAAGTGCGAGTTTTGGTTGGAAAAGGTCCATTTCCTCGGACATGTAGTCTCAAAGGAAGGCATATCCGTAGATCTGGCCAAGATCGAGGCGGTAAGTAAGTGGCCAGCCCCCAAGAATGTCACCGAAGTGCGCAGTTTCCTCGGATTAGCGGGCTATTACCGACGATTCGTCGAAGGTTTTGCCAAGATCGCGGCGC
Organism: Ficus microcarpa; assembly: GCA_025413485.1. Classification (NCBI taxonomy): domain Eukaryota; kingdom Viridiplantae; phylum Streptophyta; class Magnoliopsida; order Rosales; family Moraceae; genus Ficus; species Ficus microcarpa. The sequence continues at coordinate 9,991,390 of CM046385.1, read as the reverse complement.
CACTTACCGCACTCACAAGAAAAGGGAAGGCTTATGAATGGACAAATAAGTGTGAAGAGCACTTCCAAGAGCTCAAAAGCAAGTTGACGAGCGCTCCAATCCTCACGATCCCGGTTGTGGGGGAAGAAAACTTCGTAATTTATAGCGATGCTTCCAAGATAGGATTGGGAGCCGTGCTTATGCAGAACGGAAAGGTGATCGCCTATGCTTCACGACAGCTCAAGGAACATGAGAAGAACTACCCGACGCACGATTTGGAGCTTGCGGCGGTAGTTTTTGCCTTAAAGATTTGGAGGCACTACCTCTACGGTACAAAATGCGAAGTGTACACGGACCATCAGAGTTTTGAAGTACATCTTCACACAAAAGGAGCTTAACATGAGGCAAAGAAGATGGCTCGAATTGGTGAAGGACTACGACATAGACATCCGATACCATCCCGGGAAGGCTAACAAGGTAGCCGATGCCCTAAGTCGGAAGTCGTCTTCCTCGATGATGTCAATCCGGACATTGACCGAGCCTCTTCAAAAGGAGATAGTGGAAGCTAGAATCGAGCTCATCACGGGAAGATTAGCTGCTTTAACCTTCCAGCCTACCATTTTGGATGGCATGAAGGAACGTCAAGAAGCTGATGTCTCGCTGCTTATGACAAAAAATGAGGTTTTAGAAGGAAAGGAGTCCGATTTCCACATATCCGATGAGGGCATACTCTATCAAAGAATAGATTATGTATACCTAATGAGGAAAAATTAAAGGAAAAGATCATGGAGGAAGCTCACGAGACCCCGTATTCTGTCCATCCCGGAGCCACAAAGATGTATAAGGACTTAAAGGAGAGCTTTTGGTGGCCCAAGATGAAGAACGACGTTGCTACTTTTGTCAGTAAGTGCCTTACCTGCAAAAAGTAAAGGCGGAACATCAACGTCCAGGAGGAGACTACAGAAAATCTCCATCCAGAATGGAAATGAGACCAAGTGACGATGGACTTCGTGGTTGGTCTGCCTCGAACTCCTAGCGGCAACGACGCTATTTGGGTGGTCGTTGACCAATTGACAAAGTCGGCACACTTTATAGCCATCAAGCTTAGCTTCTCTGTGGAACAGTTGGCAGAATTGTACGTGGCTCAGATCGTTCGCTATCATGGAATTCCGAAAACGATAATCTCGGATCGCGACGGTCGCTTCACTTCGAAATTTTGGAAGAGCGTACATGAAGCAATGGGTACCAAGCTTTCATTTAGTACAGCTTTTCACCCACAAACAGATGGACAATCAGAAAGGACCATTCAAACCTTAGAAGACATGTTGCGAGCTTGCGTGATGGATTTCAAGGGAACTTGGGATAAGAAGCTTCCTTTGATTGAATTCTCGTACAACAACAGTTTTCACGCTTCAATTGGAATGGCTCCTTATGAAGCTTTATATGGAAGAAGATGTAGATCTCCAGTCCACTGGTACGAAACAAGAGAAAAAGAGCTTGTATCTACGGACTTCATTCGGACGACCACGGAAAACGTGAAGCTCATACGACAAAGGATGGAGACTGCATTTAGCCGGCAAAAAGCTATGCCGACAAGCGCCGAAGACCTCTCGAATTTGAAATAGGAGACTTGGTTTTCCTCAAAGTCGCTCCGTTTAAGGGAGTCATGCGATTCGGAAAGAAGGGGAAATTAAGCCCAAGGTATATAGGGCCGTTCGAGATACTCGAGAGAGTTGGGAACGTAGCCTACAAGTTGGCTTTACCCCAAGAATTAGCAATGTGCATAATGTGTTTCATGTATCAATGCTAAAGAAGTATGTCCCGGATCCCTCACATGTAATCGAGCACGAACCGATCGAGGTTCGAGAAGATTTGACTTATGAGGAGAAGCCAGTCCAGATTTTGGCACGAGAAGAAAAAGTATTAAGAATAAGGTTATCCCTCTAGTCAAGGTACTATGGAAAAACCGCCACATCGAAGAAGCGACGTGGGAACGAGAAGAAGATATGAAGAGAGACTACCCCGATCTGTTCTAATTTTCGAGGACGAAAATCTTTTAAGGAGGGTAGGTTGTAAGACCCGAAATTTTGTAGACTTGTAATCTCCTCGTTCGTAAGGAATTAGAGTCTAAATTATGTGTTATGATGTGATGTATGAAAAATTATGAATAATAATGAGAAATTCATGATTTTGTTCCAAACGATGTTCGAGTCCTCATTTAATGATTTTGAGACTCAATTAATGTTTTACGAGCCAAGAATGAAGTTTTTAAAGGAAAAAGAACGAAAAAGGATGAAATTTGACAAAAGTCAAAGGTTTAACCAAAAGTCAAAGGGTTGACCAAAAAAGTCAAAGGGTTGACCAAAAAGTCAAAGTTTGACCGGGACGGGTCACAACGTCGACTTTACAAGTATGATGAAGAATATGAAAAGAATCTCCGAAAATGGAGTTTTATAAGCCGTAAATCCACCCTAGATAGATCAAGCACACCGAAATCGTTTTAAGGGCAAAAAGGTCTCCGAAAAATTGGAGAAAGAGAGTTTTGGTCCAAAATTTAATGGAATAATTTTTGGATCAAATTATAAAATAAAAATGCTCATCACAGTGTTGGAAATGACTGTAGAGCGCGAAAAGAACCGCGAAAGGACGAAATGGCCAAACAAGGCCTTAGAAGAGTTAGTGGAAGATGATGTCCTTGTAATGACATCACCATTCCCTAACCAAAAATTGAAATGTGATGGCAACCCTCTACCCCATTAGATCCGGCCAACTAGAAGAGAAAAGAAAAGAAACTAGTTTGGTTTGGGTAACCAAATGTCCAACCAAAGTTCAACCAAACAAAGGACACCAACTCATGTCTTTTCTTCTCCTTATTTTCAGCTGCCAACAACCCCCACTAACAGCCCTTACACTCCCTTTTTCTCTCCCCAAATCCGGCTGCAAACCCACTCCAAAATCCCCTAGATTTTGGCTAAAAGCTTGGACAAGAAAGACAAGACTTAAAGCCTTGATTCAAGGCAAGCAAACCCACCTTTTTCTCTTCTCAATGCAGCCAACTTTTGGCATTCTTCTTCAGAAATTTTGAAGCCAAATCCGTGGGAGAGAGAGAGAGGAGAGCTAGAGAGAATTTGAAAAAAAAATTTGGTGAGCTTTTGAGTGTATGGCCGAACAAGAGAGGGAGCAAGAAAGTGAGAAGATTTTGGTGTATCCACCAAGAGGAAGCCGACCAAGAGCAAGAGAGAAAGAGGAAAAAGAGGTGAGTAACTCTTGAAAATTTTTGGAGGTTTTCAACCTTGTTCATGCACGGTTTTGAGACAAAAAAAAAGCTAACAAAAAGATCTCTTGGATCTCATTTCTTTGTGTCAAACCCGTGAGCCAAGCAAGGAGGAGATTGAGAGAAAATTTTGGTGATTCTTCAAGGAAGATTTTGGGATTTCAAAACCCTAACTTGGGTTGAGGTAAAATCTCTTAAACCTCCTCAAATCTAAGCTTTATTTAAGGTTTTTAATGATGATTTGGAATGGTTTGTAAGGACATAAGTCCATTTAATTTTCGGCCCTATTTTTGGTGTGTATGTGCTTGATAGGTTAGGGTTGGTTGGCTAATTTTTTTTCTATGCTTGTTGCTTCAAAAATTTGTGCATGAAAATGATGGATTTTTCATGCTAGAAGATAGGTTGTATGTCCCATAAGGTTAGGCCAAAAATCTGCCAAGGCAATCCACTTATTGCATGCTAGCTTAAGACGTAAACCGAACACAACACTCAACACTGCCAGTTCGGGTTCGAACCTGAGCAGTTTCTGGAAAATGGAAATATCGTGCCCTTAGAGGCCGAATGAGGTAAAAGTTAAAACACGAAAGTTGTTCGGAACAACTTTTCCTAGAGGAAACGCGGACAGAATCGCGAAATAAGGCTCCAAAGGCCTTCGTTTTACTCGAAACCCGTGGCTGAACTCTGGAACGTTCTCCACACAGTTTTCCAGACTAACCCGTTTTCAAATAAAAACTGGTACTGATCTAGGCCGAACTAGATTTTGTGCAAAACATGAAAGTTCTAGCATTTTTCGATAGCTACAACTTTCATGAAGAAAAGTTTTTCAGATTCCGATCCGATTTTTAAACTGGGCGCGTTTTGTGAGAGGCGCGCAGAGTGTCCGAAAACCAACAAATGAATCTCACGAAAATCTTTCTAGAAAAGTAATGAAGTGTTCCAAAATGGTCATTTTAGCATCGGAAACCATTCCAAAGGTGGTTTCCGACCCCAAATGATTTTATAAAAGATTTGTTTCGAAAACCAAAATTTTAAAGGGCTCGGGTTTCAAATTCACACTTTTCCATAAAGAGAAGAAAAAGAGGGTTTCAACCAAACATTTGTAAGATAAAGAAAATAATAAATTAAGCTAATGAATTTTCTAACTAAAAGGAGTTAGAATTTTTATAAGAAGAATGAAGGATTTTTGGGAAGTAAATTGCACAAGATTTTCCAAAAATAATGAAGAGGAAGTTATAGTAAAAATTGGTAAACAAGCCGATTACGAACGGTAACCGGATATTAGATCCGAGTTACATACCCAAGGATAACCAAGGGTTGACAAGAGGTTGACCCAAGGTTAATCAAGGTTAACCTTAAGGGTTACCCAACATAACCCTAAGGGATACCCACATGTGTATTGGGCTAAGATCTAATGGGTTCAAGGAATAACCCAATAGCATGGATATATGAGCAAAGCCCAATAAGAGAACAAGGTTCTAACCAAAAAGGTTACCCAATGTAACCTCATAAGGAATTATCCAAGTCCAATAAAGAATAGGGATAAAAATGGCCTAGATGGATTTTATGAATAGGGGACATACAACCAAAAGTAAATATGAGTGTTGGTAGGTCACCAACACCGTACGAAAAGATCCTGATCCTATATTTTGGATATATCAGGAAGTGAATTGCGGTTGCCGACGGTTGAAAGGACGCAATTCTAAGGAACACGGCACTAGAGGTAAGTACAAACCTCACCTGCAGTATGAAAACTAGTAAATTATGTTCAAGTATGTGGTTTTAAATATGCTGCAATATGTTGTGTGCTATATCTATGAAATGCCATGTTTTATGAAAGTGCTATTTTGCGAAATGCCATGTTTATTAAATGCGCTATTTCGTAAATGTTATGTTTATGAAAGGTGCTATTTTTGCGAAATGTTTATAAAATGGCTATTTTCGTAGAATGCTATGTTTATGAAAAGGTGCTATTTTTGCGAAGTGCCATGTTTATAAAAGGTGCTATTTCGTAAAATGCTATGTTGATAAAAGTACTATTTTTGTAAAAGATTATAATAGTGCTATATTTGCAAAATGCCATGTTTATGAAAATGTCATATTTGCAAATGCCATGAATGAAAGGAATGCCATGCCATGTTATTAATGAGATACAAAGTATGTTATCATATAGTGACATCATATGGTGTGATCACTAAAGATAAATAACATGGTAAGAAGTCACAAGTAAGGTGTCGTACCAACCTCCCCAAGGTGGAGGATTTTTATATACAAGTCACGGATTCACCTCCTCGATTCTGTAAGAGGGTGTAATCACTTGTGTTCCCTGGTGCAGTTAGGGGCTTGCAACCCCATCTAACTGTACTGGGAGGCGCGCTATAATTTCAGGGTACGTACACTAAGGGGCCCATAAGAAAGATAGGAAAGTTAATGAAATGCATAAATGGAACATAATTGGTTCACGCATATGCATATGATAAATGAATGTTTTTCATGATGATTTAAATGTTTTGTGAGTTTTTGTTTGTGCTTACTGGGCGAAAGCTCATCAAGTTATATTTCATACTGTAGGTAAGAAACCCACAGCTTAATGTTGGGCATTGTTGGAGCGATGTGGCGGTAGACGAAGGCGGTATGGATACCACTACGCATTGTTTCCGCAAATCTTTTGATGTAAAGAAGTTTTTGTATAGAAGCATGTATGATAAAGACAAATTATGCTTTATGGTATTTTGGAACTAAACACCTTAAGTAAACGTTTACTTAAGTAGTAATGAGGTCTTACTAAAGACAAATGTTTTACAAGTAAGTTTCAAAATGAAAAATATATATATATGTATGTTTAAGAAAGTCAAGAGAAAAAAAAAAAAAAAAAATATATCCCCAAATTTTCAAGTAAGTAAGTAAAGTAAGGAGTGACAGCCCTACGTAGTAAGGGGGCGTCACAAGTTGTATGTCCCCGTCAGATAAATGACTTGTCCTAGATTGGCCTTTTACTGTTGGGGATTAATTTGAACTGGATTAATCCCTTAAGAGGCTACGTTGGATAACCTCTTTAATTATCTCATTGATCTACCATTGGATTACTTCTTAATACTTTGGGCTTACCATTCTGTTATAGCATATTGGGTCAATGGCCTTGACCCATTTTGCTTGGTCTATTAAACTTATGGTGTTCCTTAGGGTCACGTTGGATAACCCTTAAGGTTAGCTCTTTCTTGTTGTGGGTCAACCAAAGTTGACAATTGGTCAACTACTGGTTAACCCTTGTCAATCTTGGGCTCTTTGGGCCTAAGCCCAATAACTCGGGTCCCATCCCGGCTACGGCCCGTAATCGGCTTAATTACCGTTTTCTTTTATTTTGAAAATACATCTTCTTATTCTAGACTTTTACTTTCTTAACTTAAAATCACATTTCTTCCTTTTGCACCTTTTCAAGATTCTTCTCAAAAACCCGTAAAACTCTTTATAAAATCCCGACCCTTGAAATAATTCCCTATAAATGTCATTTAAGGTCGAAACACGCCTTTGGAACGGTTTTCGCAGTTAAAATAACGGTTTAGAACACTTTACAATTTTTTTTGAAAAACACTTTGTAAAACTTTGGTGAAGGAATTTTCGGATTCCTTGCACACCTCTCATTAAACACGTCTATTTTAAAAATCCGTCAGGAATTTGAAAAACTTGTCTTCACGAAAGTTGTAGCTATCGAAAAATGCTAAAACTTTCGTGTTTTGCAAAAAATCAAATTCTGCCTAGATTGATACCAGTTTTTTTTTTAAAACCGGCTGACTCCGAAAAATCCGGTGGGACTACGCCCAGGGGTCAGCCACGGGTTTCATTGAAAACGAAGGCCTTTGGAGCCTTATTTTGGTATTCCGTCTGCGTTGTCCTCTAGAAAAACTTGTTCTGAGGAACTTTCGTGTTTTGAGTTTTTACCCATTCGGCCTCTAGAGGCCTTAAAATCTCACTTTTCCAAAACTGGTCAGGTTCAACCCGAATCTGGACAGTTTCGGTTTCGTTTTCGGTTTGCGTCCTATTTCGCGAATCTAACTCGACCGAACACTTCGGGAGCCTAAGATTCAAACACACAACGTTTTCTAGCATGAAATTTATACAAAAATTATCACAAACCAAGCAAGAATTTAAAGCCAAACCAACCCTAGAGCTAGAAATCAAGCATACACACCAACTAGAGCACAAAATCATAAATGGACTTAAGTCCTTACAACCATATTGAATCCTCAATTGAACCTCAAAATAAGCTCAAAATAAAGAGGATTAGGGTTGAGAAATTACCTAGAACCAAGGTTAGTTTGGTTGGAAAAGAATTTCTTCCTCCTCCTAGCTCACCAAAGCTCACGGCTAGCCTAGGAAAAATGGAGATCCAAGAAAAAAAATTGTTGACTCTTCTTGCATCTTCCAAAGCCGAACCTCAAGAGCAAAACCCCAAGAAAAAATCAAGAATCACTCACCTCTTGTTCTCCTTCTCTTTGGTCGGCCACAACAAGGAAAGATCACAAAAAAAATTTCTCAATCTCTCTTGCTCTCACTCCTTGAAGAACCGGACTCTAAGACCTTAAACTTCAAATTTTTTTCTTTGATTTTCTCTCTTCTCTCTCCTCTCCCTTGGCTGCCGAAAATGTGAGGGGAATGCAAGGGTTTGGTTCATAAATTTTACTACAAAGAAAAGAGATAATGGAGGGGATTTGATTAGACAAGTGGTTGGCTTCTATCCCTTAAATCTTGGCTTGTGTCTCCCTCTTTTTTTTTTTCAAGCAAAACCGTGTATGTGTGTGAGTGGAGGGCTGCCGAAGATATGGTGAGAGAAAGGGCTGAACTTTGCATTAAATGCATGGAAAGGTGATAGACAATGTTAGGTGAAGACTTGCCTTAATATAAGGCCTTTCATTTCCATCTATCTTTTCCATCTCTTTTTTTCTTTTCTTTTCTTTGCTCCCATCTGCTGCAGCCGGCTGGAAATAAGGGTGGAGGGCAGCTAATAGGTTGCTTTGGTTGGTGGAGAAAAGTTGACATGCAACTAGAGTGGTGGTTTAGTTTAGTTAGGTTCTAATTTGGCTAGTTACCTTCCAGAACTCATTTTTTCTTCCCCTTTTTGCTACACAGATAATTTTAATATTGTGATTTTTCAAAACACAATATTTTTATCTTATATTGAAGTACAAGATTTATCTGTGTGAATTTCGGATCAAAAAAATATTTTTCTCAAATTTTTCCGAACCCTTTTTGCCCTTAAACTCTAACTCGGTGTGCTTGATTTTCTAGGGACGTTTTACGGCTTATTTTTGCTATCTAGATCACAAAACTCATTCTCGGAACTCGTTCCGCGCTGAACTCGAAAAAATCTCGAAAAGTCAAAGGGTTGACTTTTTGTCGGTCAAACTTTGACTTTTTCGGTCAAAGTTGACTTTCGTAAAATTTCGTACCGTTTCGACCGTTTCTTCTTGAAAGGTCCGTTTCCGAGTTTAGAAATAAATTTTGAGTCTTCTCGACCCATTAAATCTCACAAATCTTTTCAAAAGCCCTAAATCGAGCTTTTTCACGAAAATTTTCATAAAGTGAAAATAATTCCTTAAAAGGGAAATGTACATGGAAAAATTCGAATATTACAAAAAAAGCGCCTCACCTCTGCTCCACCAGCAATGCTAAGCCTCCCAACTTCGCCGCCACTTGCCGTAACACTCTGTCTCCTACAAACACACGACGAAAAATTAAAAGGTAAATCAACAGGCAGGCAAGAAAGAATCAAAGGGCTTCACAATAGATACATACTCTTCGACATTCTCTTCGAGTCGATGATCCACGGTTAAATTGGAAACTCCTTCCTGAGTATTTAGAATGCAACGGGAATCTCCGACAGACGCCACCATCATGGTCCACCCATCTACTATCACAAATGTGGCTGTGGTTCCAGAAGTTTCTCCTGAAGACAATGAGCAAGCTCAGGAATAAGTTAACTAACAATTGGGCTACTGCTTATAGAAAGGTCAAATTTCAATACCTCTGCGCTGGAATTCCTTGTCAGTCTTCACAAAACCCGCAACCAATGCCCGTGGCAAAGCTTGAAGCCACTCCTCTCTTTCTAGGCCGCGAGGAATGACTCCCAACACATAATACGACAAGTTCTCTCTCGGATGTATTGCCGCCGCATTTCCATTGTGCCCATCAAAGATCTGAAATTTGTTAAGATTTTAAGATGCTCATGAGACAAAAAGAAATGAGAAACAAGTCAAGAAATTCTCACTAATCTACTAAATTAGGAATTTTTCTTGAATCTCATTACAAAAATCAAGAATTTCTACGAGTTTACCCATTGCTGGTTGGTTTGAAGGGTTAGTCTGTATGCACCACAAGCTCATAATTATCATTTGCCTCACACTCACTCGGTCTCGTTCATTTGTTGTTTTCTTCAGTCCTAGTTCTTCATCTAGCTCTAGGCGCTTGAAAATCCAGTGAGGAAAATATATTTCACCTGTTTTTTCAGCTCCAATATTGACGTTCTTTCTCCTTCCTACCATCGCTAAAATCATCATTCGATAACCGTAGACATCAAACTTGTGGGAGATCCCTCCAAAGCTTCTACTAACAACTTCGGGAGCAATATATCCTATTGTCCCTCTTGGGCCCAACGTTGAGATCAATCTTTCTTTCTTTCTTCCACAGAATCTGGCGAGGCCAAAATCTGATATTTTAGGCACAAAGTCTACATCAGGTAGAATGTTACGAGGCTTTATGTCAAATTGTAGAATCCGTGTACTGCAACCACGGTGCAAATATTCTAGTTCCTGAGCAATGCCCAATGTGATTTGATAGTAATTCTTCCAATCCAAACTGGCGACTCTTTTCAGTCAAATTTTCATCAAACACAAACTTCTCAAGAGATCCATTAGGCATGAACTTATAAATGAGAGCTCTTTTAGCGCCCTCAAAGCAAAAACCCAACAAAGAGACAACGTTAACATGGGAAGTTCTGCTAATGGTTGCTACCTCATTGATAAAAATCTTCGCCGTTAGCTTTTGATTCATCTAAGACCTTAACTGCAACGAGACAGCCATCATGCAACGTTTCTTTGTACACACTGCCAAAACCGCCTTGGCTTAATTTTTCTTTGAAGGAGTTGGTCATTGTCTTGACATCCAAATATCTATATCTTCTAGCTTGAAGCGGACTATAGTGCTTTAGAAAGGCCTCGATATTTCTTTGTGTTAGACTCTGTTTCTTTCAGAAAAGGGTTGATTTCGTAGATGAGAACTTTCTCAAGCAACAGACTGACACAATTAAGACAACAGCTGCGGCAGCTGCAATAAAAGGAACGAAATGACAAATATTATCAGAAGTATCCCAAGAATTTTTAAACTAGCCGAGAATCTAATGCGTTATATCATTAGGTTTCTTAGTGACTGCACCAAAAGTCTTTTGTGTTCAGTAACATTTGAGATGTTCAGATTTTTTTTTTCTTTTGCTTAAATTATCAAGGAACTTTTCAAAAGAGATTCGTATCTATATACTCTAATAAACATTAAATTATAATTACCTGTTGATTTCCCCGAGGCCCTGCAAGGTAAGCATTTAATCCACTCGTGAGTGGAAATTTTTTAGAGAAGACACAAAACTGAATTAGAGGCCTCTTTAGAATGTGGTAGACAAGAACTTCCCGAGATAACTTTTGTGATTATGGGGTATTTCTTGTACTCTTAAGCGTATTTACTGATATGAATATCCACTTCTTTTTCTTAATTCTTTGAACATATTGTGAGCTTGTTTGTTCAAGGGTAGTTCCTGCGTTCCCCAGTTTCTTGTTCTTTGTAAGCAATGAATGTTGTTGTACCTTAAAAGCTAAAACCTACTTAAACAAATAGTTTTACATAGTTTTTGTTTTTACTTTTGGATAATAGAAGAGAAGAAAAATCATAAAATTTTACTTACTATTTTGCTGTTGTACCTTAAACGTACTTCTTATATGAGAAAAGCTTTTTCTAATGTGTTTGGAATATGGATTTGAGATGAAATTTTTAGGTTGAGATTGAATGACTTTTCAAAAATTAGTTATAATTTTTATTGACTTTCACAAAAAGACAAAACTGAACTTAAACACTTAAGTTCTGGACCTATAAACCAAATGGGCCCGGTGTTCAGCATGGCCATTTGAAAATCTCTTCTAATAAGCATTTATAAATGAGAAAATTACCTAGATAATAACCACCTTTTTGTAATGATCCGACTACGTAGGGCGTAACTATGCTTACTTAAATTAAATCTTACTTTTAAATATTTAAATTTACTAAAAGTTTTAGAACAATTTTTTTTAAACACAACATAAATAGACTAATCCATATAGATAAACTTTACCGTGTATACACATTACTTGGTTAACAAATATAAAGTCATACATAACCCTTATATTTAACCGAAGTCTTGAAACATCACACACATAGCATAATATAAATTATTTAAATATATATGTATATATTTATAGTTTAAAAGAGTTTACGGAATAAGTCTGCATAGTGGTATCCCACACCGCCCTTCACTTGCCTCATCGTCCACATGACCTACCAAATTAAGCTGCAGGCTTCTTACCTATAGTATGAAATATACTAATGAGCTTACGCTCAACAAGAACAAACTTATTAATCTTATAAGAACATAATAAGTATCGTATAACGTATGCATGAACCATTTATGATTCGTCATGGATTTGTTAATGCATGATTCAATTATTGTTGATTATAAGTCTCTTATCTTCCATTATAAACTTATTATCTTGCTTAACATATATTGGATGCATGCAGTCCATAGAAAGTTACTATTTGCAAGATTCCTAACAATTCTAGGAATCTTGAAACATATATAATCCTCTATGATCTACAGAAAGTTAGTATGACACTCTACTTGTCTTGAGTTAGTCTTAGTCTTATTACTTAATTCATGGTCAGTATTCTTAAAATCATACTTTTACATAAAGTCTTTGATAAAAGCTAGTTTTAAGACTAAAATTCTTAACTTGTGATCTTATTAGTCATGATGCATATGATATATAGATATAACATAACATCAAGATCAATAGGATAAAATAACTCGTGTCATGTTTATAAAACATGGCCCGATTATAGAACATGGCAATGTCGTAAACTAGGCATAATAGTAAAGTATGATATAGTTGAAATCATGATATAATTATAAACGGGATATTATTGTAAAACATGGCATAATCGATAAGAGTGTCATAGTTGTAAAGTTTGGCATATACATGATCATGGCATATAGGTAAAAACATGACATATAAACAAACATGGCATATATGTAAACATGTCATACTTGAAAATAGTATTTACTATTTTTTACACTGTAGGTGAGATTTATAATTACCTTACTTACAATGTTTTCCGCTCTTGAGACTGCAGACAAAAGTTATTACTTGAGAACATATCCATTATGAGTATTAATTTACACCCCATAAGGATAATATTTTATTTATATTCTTTAATTAAAGGAATTCTAAGTTTAAATTCGTTAACTAATAACTTAAATTTCTTATCTAGGCTTTCATTTGAAAATTTAATTAAAGCCTATTAATTAAAATTTTCTATTGATTACCTCGGTGGTCCCACTTAATGGTAATTTGATTTTTAAATTATGATGTATTTTTATATCATATAATAGTCTTAGAAATCACCTTTGGGCTTACCAGGTAAAATTAGGCCCAAAAGTCCAACTCCATTTTTTTGTTGCCTTTTTAAGAACTTATTAAAAATCATTTTTCCCTAGGACCAATAGGTGCAAAACATAACTTTTAAGCTTGCGAAATATTTTCAAATCCAAATTTGATTTTTGGTGAAAATTTGAACTCTTTCGGTTACTGATTTTGAAAACAATTGGTTTACTATAATTTAACACACAAATGTTGGAAAACCTTTGCTGCTACCGATCAAATAATATCAAGTTTGAAAATAGCGTCTGAACGTTTCTTTTAATCATCGAACATTGGATCCCTCGCTTTTGAAAGTTTTGAAACCATTAAAACCTTCTTGGTTGTTTACATATCACAACAGTTTTATTCGAAAAATCGTAACTGAAAATCCGTTGATAATTTGACAAAACTTTCTAAGAAAAAACATTCATTTTTGAAAGATCTAAAACTTTCATGTCTTTCTTTGAGGCTGGTTCAGCCCATAAGGGATCCATTTATCACAAAATCCATGACCCAATGAGTGAAAAACTATTTCAGCAGTTTTCGGAAAAATGCCCGAAACATCATCTTGGAGTCAAAATTTTACAACAATACCCGCACAAAAATATTCTTAACATACATATCTAACTTTTGTCTGATGATTGCGAATTCCGGATCTACCTCAAGTGTTCAAAACGCAGCTTGAAATCAAGACAGAAAAGCCGTCCAGTTTTTCTTTAAAAACAAAAAAACAAAAAACAAAAAAACAAAAAACAAAAAAACAAGAAAACAAAAAAACAAAAAAACCTGCTCGTGTTGTTTCGTCTATAGGACAGTTTTTCTCCCACTGTTTTGTACAGAATTTTAACACAATTTTAGAGCTTGAAAACTTGTCTAATACACCACAATATCTAGTGATTAAGTTAACCTTATTTCCTTGAAGATATAATATACTAACAATCCTCGTAAACTTAACTTTTTTTATGAACAAAATCATGAGTTTAGATCATTGTATTTTGTTTACGTCCTATACGTGTTAGACAACTTACTTCGTGCCACTTCTAGACTATTAATCATCTTTAATAGTCTGATCACATACACACATAGTCATGAACATAAAAATAAATAAATAAAATAATTACAAAACCACATAACCATAACCAAGAACAAATCACATAGTAGCATCCCATAAATCCATCAACCATGAGTTAGAGTTTTTACCTTAGTGTGGAGACTTGATTACCCTCTAAAATCAGTAACAAAAAGCTACAACACAAAAGCAATATTTTCTCTTAACACTTAGCAAAAAACCCGTGGGTAAGAGGAGTAAAATCACAAAGAAAAGTTGAAATTTCTACCTCAAAGGAACGTTCTAGTCTTGATCCAAGCTTAAACTGTCTTGGAGGCTAACTTTTGTGAAAGATTAGAAAGGATTTTCTCACTTAGATAGGTGTTTGGGTGGTGAGAAAGTGAGGGAAAATCTGGGAAAGTTGGAGAGAGATTTTTCTTGTGGTTAAAAGGACTAAAGGTTGAATTTTGTGGTAAATGAGGTCTATTTATAGAACAAAGCTAACGGTGTTTGATTAGTCCACTAATCATGGTCTTGATATTTCTAGAAGACTTCAATCTTAATCTAACTTAAACATAATTCAAATCATAGTCAAAGATGGAGTCAAAGTTAATATACATAAATTAGATTGTCACTACTCATAATAGGTTTTGTTCAACTTTCTAGCTTCTTTGACAAGGGAATTTACGTACATGAGAATGGAAACAAAGCCAAAAGCTTGGTTTAATCCTGTCATTTGATTCTTGTACTAATGAGTTTCTATCCTTTAGATCAAAAATGCCTATTTTCCTTGGATTAAATAGGAAACTTGCTCAAAAAGTTCTTATACTGAAAAAGTTTATCAGTAGAACTTTTGACTGCTATAAAACTTGTCCTCCAAGTTTTGATACTAAAAAAAATAATCAATATAATTCTCCATCAGTCTAGAAATGGCCATCGATTTATGACTGATATAAAACTTGTCCTCCAAGTTTTGATTCTGAACAAAAAAAAAAAGTAACTAGTATAATTCTCCATCAGTCTAGAAACCTGGCCATTAAGTTTTAGCACCGTATTCTAGAAAACAATATTCTGCTTATTTGTTCTAAACTTTAATTGCTAACCCTCTTCTAGTTGCTCTATTCAGGTTGATGGGTTATTGTGATTTGATATCATACTATGACTTAATAGGGTGTTTGGTGGAGTAGTTTGAATCGAGATTTTTAAGTTTCAATAGTAAATTTTTTTGAATTTTCAGAAAAGACAAAAAACTTTTTCGGAAAAAGACAAAAAAAAGTTTGAGTTGAGTGGTTTGAAATGGGAAGTCAAACACCCCATTAGATCAATTGGCCACTTTTCCTTTTACTTTATTATATTTTATAAAAGTTATGTGACCTTCTATCATGTGACATAAAATTAATTTGTCATATTATGAAGTATATTCATAATCTTATCATATCTTATACCATTTAATCACTCTATTTTGTCTTTACTAAAATATTGTGACTTTATATTATGCAACATATCATTTAATTATCACATCATGAAATATTGAAATATTTTCATTTCATTATCTTAGGTTATAAATATAACCTAAACTTTAGTGCATGGAGATTTTGATGAATTTTATAAACAATTCACTGAAATCTTTCATACAAAAACTCGGTTATAAAATTTTTTTTTATCTATTAATCTACATGACATAAATTTATTATTCTTGACCAACATGACATAAATTTGAGTTAACTTTAATTTAATTTTGTGTTATATTGATTTAGTGTTAATTTTTTATGTCATGTTGGTACGATGGTCTCTAAATTTATATTATTCTGGTGCTTTCCCCTTTGTCAATTATAACCTTTTCTTACAATTATTAATTATTTATATGTGTCTATATTTATAATAAATATATATCTAATAGTCATAATTGAAGTTTAATTTTTATTTAGAATATATAAGAAAAAATAAAGGGGAAGTTATTGACACTCCAACATCTACTCTTCCCACGACCGTATTTAATGTATTTCATTATTACTAAATTGCCTATGAATGAAATTACTTAATTTTAAGGACAAAAGTGTTCTTAAAGATACTATACGCACCCTACTCTTATAATTAAAAAATAAATCATATGAATCTTTTAAAGCAAACTTGTAAAAGTTATTCTTTAATATATTATGTTTATCATTTTATTTGCAGAATTTTTCTTTTTCTTTTTCTTTTTCTTTTTTAAATAGAGATGGTGATGCTAAATACGATGGAAATTTAATATTTATTATGTTGGCAGAACAATTATTTTTTTTATTAGTAATATATTGAAACAATTGATTTAAAACAACCCAGAATAAAGAAAACAAAGGATGTAAAATCAAAGTTTTATTTGAAACGACAATTTTTAATATATATATATATATATATATATGAGCATGACTTTAAGGGAAAAAAAAGGCTAAAAGACATAAAAAAGTGAAATTATATGCCGATGTAAAGCAGAAAACTATGCATATATACATATGATTTTATTAATTCCCAAAACAGAGTAAACAAATTATGAAATAATCTTATGACGTTGGATAATTAAAACAAAAACCTAAAAACGTGGAAAAAAAAAAAAACAAACAAACAAACTTTTGTTTAAAAAAAAAAAAAAGAGAGGGAGGGGTTATTTGTTAATGGATGCGTGAAAAAAGAACTAAAAATACAAATTAATTATAAGTACTTTTTTGGAAAAATAGAAGGGTGTGGAAAATAAAAATTAAATTTAGTATGCATTTGGTAGTAAAGTTTGGATTGTAAATTTGAGTTTGAATTAATTATACGTTTGTCGAGACGTTTGAATTGCTAGAATTAAAAAGTGTAAAAACTTGAAATGTGTTTGAGGAAAAAAAAAATCAATATAGAGTTTATTTCGTTCGTTTCAAAATTCCATACAATTTTTTTTTTAAATCATCTCATTTGGACTTGTCTATGCAAATTAAGTTATACACTTTTAAAGTTTGAGTTACAAAACCGTATGAATAATGAAGATAAGGGAAAATGACAAAAATTGAATTGTAATTTTAAGGATCCGTTTGGTGAATGAGTTTGAGTTGAAAATTTTAAACTTAAGTTGAAAATTTTTGTTGATTTTTCAGAAAAGACAAAATTTTTCAGAAAAAGATAAAAACTAAGATGAAAAAGTACAGTTTGAGTTTAAACGCCAAACGAGACCTAAGGCTTGAACCATAATGCCAAACACATGCTTAAACTTTAATTGATGGGTGGTTTACGAAATTGGGTAGAAAAAGTATAACAAGTGGTGTCAATAGATCTCCCAAAACATAAATAATTGCTGCAAACTGATAAATGTGCCTCTTGGTGCAGTTGAATTTGAACATTGGAATTCATTTATGGTATTTGTCTCGCACTGACCTCTACTAAAGTGACAATTAAGACAATCATCAGTTACAGACACTTCCACAGTGAAATCAGTTGAAAACAGAATATCATTGTCGGGCGTTTGGAGAGAGAATGGCGGAAGCTGGATGGCTGAACAGTGTTCTCCGAATGGAAAATCGTTAGATAAAAGAGTAGTGCAGTAGATATCATAACCTCTGCAGCTAGTACGATGAAAATCTTCCGGAAAAGAAATGTTTAGACTTTGGCTGCGGTTGTAGACAGTCCATGGATCCGCAAACTTCACTGTAGAGAACGGGGGACTATACGGAAGTATAAAACTTTCAATAGATTCGCAGCTGGGTGAATCCAAGCGTATCGGTGAAGATGTAGCATTGATGAGAATAGAGTTTAACTGAGAGATGCGCTCAATCAGAATCCAGTGTTCTTCTTTTAATTTAATCGTCGAAACTGACTTTGAACAATTAAGTGTGAACAACCCACAGTCACGGTGCTCTTGATCCTTGTGAGGGAATCCAATCTGGCCAAGTTCTCTACAAAAGTACGGGCAACGCGGTTCCTATTTTATGGATTTAAATGAATTTTCTCACCTATTTGATTTTTTTCCTTTTTTTTTTTTTTTTTGAACTTCCTGTATGATTCTTTTTTATTACCACTGAAACAAGTGCCAATATACAGTGCTGTTTCGTAAATGAGTTTGAGGTGAAAATTTTAAATTTGAGTTGAAAATTTTTGTTGACTTTTCAAAAAAGACAAAAACTTTTTCAAAAAAAGACAAAAAATGAGATAAAAAAGTACAGTTTGAGTTTAAATGTCAAACGAGACCACAATATTCTTATTTATTTTTCTCTTCCGATTTCTCTCTCTCTTTTTTTCTTTCTTTTTCTTTTTTCTTTTTCTTTTTCTTTTTCTTTTTTTCTTATCATGTTCCATTCTTAAGAGAAATTTACACTGTGACTATTTCTCAAGATATTTAATTTCAATGACCCATAATTTTTTTTTAAGAATAATATTCCATGATTAATATGTAGAAAAATTTTTGTGTTCATCATTTCAATATAACTTCTATTTTTTTTTTTTTAAGAATGTCTAGAAACTTTCTTTTGTGTTTTTTAGTGAATTTTTTTTTTCTTTTTGGTGATTAATAAATTTGTTTCTCTTTGTTTTATTTCTTTAGGTCCATAATATTATACTAAAAATATGTACGATGAATTATTGTTTCCATGTAAATTTTTATTGTTAAATTCCATAGCAAATAATATGGTAACATATTTTCAAAGAACAGAAAAAATAAGTTAATAGCATATAAAAACATTATTACCAAGTAATTTATTGTTTTTCTTAATCTTTTTGCAATATATGAATCTCTTAAAATTTATTTGTTCTCTCATTGGACTTAAATCATGGCTTTGTTACTGATCGAAGATATATATATATATATATATATATATATATATATATGTTGCCTATGGATCACGTCACATTAAATTTCGCATAGAAATTGAAAAAAAAAAAAATAAAGTAACATAAAATAAAATTCTATTATGAAGAGGGAAAGGAAAACTTATATTACACGTATATGTTTCCCTTCAAAATATTTTAACTGTTAGAACTTAAAACTGTTGACTTGACTTAACAATTTAGACTTTTGACATGAATTGATAAGTATCACACAATTTACATGTCTAGCTTCCAACTAAGCCATGATTAATTAGCTACATCACCGTTCAAGTGTAACACCCCGACTTTGAACTAATTAAAATTTATTAATTAGACATTGGAAACTCACGCCAATAATATGCTAGTTGTTTTTGACGTTAAGTTGATTTATAGTTTTAGGTGATGCAACAAAGACTCGAGGTACTAGAATAAAGTTAACGTCAAAATGATATTTTTTATGTAATGATTTGATTATTTATGTGATGATTAGATAGTTTAAATGTGTTGCGTATATAGATATACGTATATAATTATGTTGTATATGTGATATTTTGTCTATGTTTTTTTTTTTTTTTTTTTTTTATTAGCAATATGATATATATGGTTATATAGATATGTGTGTATGTATATGTATATTGTTGTGTAGCAATTATTTGAGGAGGTAATTACATATATATATATATATGTTATATATATATATATATATGCAAATAAGCGAAGAACATTCAGTAGAAAATGTGAAGAAAACAAGAAAGAAGAGGAAAGGACATTAACTTGAAAACGTGAGGAATGGGAATAAAATAAAATGCAGAGAAAGGGGGGGGGGGGGGGGTGGTGGGGTTAAGAATGTGAAGAAAAGAGAAAAAATTGTCTTTTTAATTTCCATTCAATTTCTTAGTTGTCTGACAATTTTATTTGCCTAAAATAAGTCCTTGATGACAATCTTTAGTCACATTTTTTTAAGCCAAATTGATATTCAATTAATTCCCAATTTATGTGTATGAAGTATTCTTTTTTTTCAACGCTTACTCTCTTCCTTTCTCTCTTTATCACTTATTCTCTCTCTCTCTCTCTCTCTCTCTCTCCTCTCCTCTTATACGCTCAATAAAATAAAATAAAATAAAAACCTCCAAGACTATCACTATTAAAAATTACGGTTTACACGACGGTTTTTGACCGTCGTGCAAAGTTTACACGACGGTTACAGAACCATCATGTAATCCACCGTCATGGAAGATACCACGACGGTTATATGAACCGTCGTGGTATCTCAATTTTACACGACGGTCAACAACCGTCGTGCTATCATGTATTTAAATACAAAAATCGTAGTGTAAAGCGGACTTTACACGACGGACATAACGAGGACCATGGTGTAAAGTGGACTTTACATGACGGACATAACGAAGACTGTGGTGTAAAGCGGACTTTACACGAGGGACATAACGAGGACCGTGGTGTAAAGCGGACTTTACACGATGGTTCCTTTACACGATGGACATAACGAGGACCGTGGTGTAAAGCGGACTTTACACGACGGACATAACGAAAACCGTGATGTAAAACGGACTTTACACGACGAACATAACGAGGACTGTGGTGTAAAGTGCCACTTTACACAACGGTTCTCTGTAAAACCGTGGTGTAAAGTCCACTTTACACGATGGTCCGGAGTGAACCGTCGTGTAAAGTTTCGAAGTGAACCGTCGTGTAAAGCCACGGTTCTCTTGTGAAATGGCAAAAATCAAGAGACAATCTAAGATATTAACAACATTGATCAAGGTAAAAACATACCAATTATTATATATTACAAAGATTACATGTCATAATTAACGAATTCCATTACATGACCACACCATTCACCCCTAATCAAATCCAAATCATCAGAAGTGAAAAATTATTTACTTTCAAGTACGTCAATTTCATTCAATACTATTTCTCTCATAAAACCTAAAATGAAATAATCACATTCAACACTTCCCTCTTGGAGAGGGCAAGGCTGGTTCGAGATTTTCGTTTTACAATCTCGTCTCCTTCTAATTCCTTCGCCGACCGTAATCTTCCAATCCGTTAGGGCCCTAGCAAATTGGTAAAGTTCAAACTAATTAATATGCATATAATTAAGATTAACAAAAAAATTAGCATACTAAAATTGCCTTACATGTTTATGAGTTCAGTAAAATCGTTTCGTTTCTTCTCTCGAAAAGGATCAAAATAAAGGATGAGGTCCTCCCATGGGTCAATGACTCCCAAAACCACAACACTACAAATTACACTCCATGCAAGTTATTAAAGTATTGTGTGTTCATAGTTTTGTTAGAAAATAAGAAATTGAGTAATATGGAAGTCACCTTACTTTTCTTTAAAGAAAAATAGTCACGGCCTTGATGGGAACACAGGGAGAGAGAGGTGGTGGCGACAGCAGCGGCGGTGGAAAAAAACCTGGGCCATGGCGGCGGTTTTGGACAAGTTTGAAGTGGTGGCGGCGGCGTGACAAGATTTTAAGTTGGGGGGGCAGGCGAAGGAGGTGGGGAGGAGAAAAGTTTGAGTTGTCTAAAGTGTTAAAGATGAAAATGATGATAAATGAAGAAGAAAGTGTATTTAAGTAATGGGTTTTCGTGCGAATTCCAAAGCATGAAATTTGAAAATTTTGAAAATTTTCGGAGGATTACACGACGGTTTTTGTAACCGTCGTGTAATCCTTTTTTTTTTTTTTTTTTTTAATTTTCAAATTTTGAAAATTTGAAAATTTTCGGAGGATTATACGACGGTTTTGCTTAAAACCGTCGTGTAATCTTAGGATTGCACGACGGTTTTTAGAACCGTCGTGTAATCCTTTTTTTTTTTTTTTTGAAAATTTAAAAATTTTAAAAATTTTCAGAGGATTACACGACGGTCATTATGACCGTCGTGTAATCCGCTAAAAACCGTTGTGTAATCCTCGGATTACACAATTACACGACGGACATTATGTCCGTCGTGTAATCCTCGGATTACACGAGGATTACACGACGGACATAATATCCGTATGTTTCCGTTTTTTTTATTTGAAAATTTGAAGTTTTAAAAATTTTCGGAGGATTACACGACGGTTTTGTTCAAAACCGTCGTGTAATCCTATAGGAGTATACGACGGTTATAAAAACCGTCGTGCAATCTTTTTTTTTTTTAATTTGAAAATTTTCGGAGGATTATACGACGGTTTTATATAACCGTCGTGTAATCCTTTTTTTTTTTCTTTTTTTTTGAAATGCTGCCGGATTACACGACGGTTCCAAGAAAACCGTCGTGTAATCCAGCGGATTACACGACAGTTCATCAAAACCGTCGTGTAATCTTGTTTAAGACGATGGTTTCACAAAAACCGCTGTGTATTTTCCGTCGTGTAAGCCAACTTTTGTAGTAGTGTATCTACCAAACCTCCATATTTTTCCAACTCACAATAAAGAGGATTTCTTGGTATGGTTCGTTTCTAGCTTGGGATTTCATGATATGGATTTCAAAATCTTATTTTAAGTATGGAAGGTATTTTGATAAGATAAAAATAAAATCTTAGAATTTTCTAAAATAATCTAAGTAAAGTACTTTTCCAATAAGTCAATATTTTTATTTTAAGCTTATTATTTTCTATAATTTAAAAGAGATGAATGTTAAAAAAAGAAGTCAACGGTAATAGTCTGTGAGGGATCGTTACATCAAGTAGAGAGGAGATAAAAAATAAAATAAAGTAAAATAAAATAAAAAATTAACCTAATTTGAAGGCAACTAACACTTCTACACCAAGCATGTATTTGGTTGGTCCATTTGAGTTGAAAAATTGGAGCTGTTTTATTGGAGTTGAGATAATTTTTTAATTGTGTATTTAGTTGATTAGAGTTAAAAGAAAATGTAAAAACTTGAAATTTGTGCACGGAAAAAAAAAACAATATGGGTATTATTTTATTTGTCTCAAAATTTTATAAGTTTAAAAGAAATCATCTCATTTGAATTTGGAATAAAAAAATTATGAACTTTTAAAATTTAAAATTTTAAGTTATAATCAGAATTGTAAATAGTGAAACTGAGTTGAGTTTTCAAAAATATACAAAAATAAGTTGGAAACTTTCAATTCCAATAGGTGAACCAAACGTAAGCTAAAAAGAAAAGTTTTGTTGCTGCCAAACGTACTCCAGTCTCCTTACACATTCTTAAGATAAATTAGTTAACACTCTTGAAAAAAAAAAAAAAAAAAATTTACCCATAAAGGTGTGAAAAAAAAGTATTAAAAATATATTTTACACACACCTAACTCCAAAAGTTAAAATAATTATAATTATACCCTACTTAATAAAATGCTTGTTTCATAATTTATTTAAAAAAAAAAAAAAAAAAAAGGCTCGTGATTTTGATTGTGAAACAATAACTGAATAATTTTTTTTTTTTAAGACGCTCGTCAATTAACGGACAGTTTCTTGTATTGTTCTCGTAGATATATTGACACAAATTTGTCAGTACAGAAAACAACTTCGGTAATTCTTATAGTATATCATGGTTGTCATTTTTTATTAAATATAATTAAAATTAAATTAAAATTAAAAAAAAAAAAAAAAAAAAAACGAATCATTTATGCTATCTCGCTCTCTATTGCATCATCTAAAGAAAGAAAATCTGGGGCCTGTCAATATAAGGAAAAGGATTTTGACGACCAACTCTTTAAAGATTACTTTTCTTAACGTGGCAAGCCATTGATCTGTTGATCATTGTTAGACAATTTGGCATTGACCCTACAGTCATGGATGGAAACATACAACCGTGAGGGTACTAATTAATTAGTGGGTAACTCCATTTCTATCCTCTATGAAGCATGAAAATTGATATTTCCCTAAAAGCACGCTACTACTTGAAACAGATTAAGCCCCCAACTTTTTTTTTTTTTTTACTCCATAATTATGAATAAATTTTTTTAAAAGGCCCCTAAAATGAAAAATTTTATCATAATAACCACGAATTACTTATATATAGTTACTAGCACCTCTGATAAAATGTTCTGTCGTCATCAACATTTGCAGTTAAACTTAAATACCAAAATAGAACTAACTCAGCATGTAAGAAGGAATGAGTTTAAGTAGAATCTCTCAATTCCGAAACTTGTGACTGTTTTCATTTTTTGTATTAAAAAAAAAAGACATTGTTGTTTAAAAATTATTTTCTTAACCTCCGTTTGATTCGACAGTTAGAGATGAGATTTTGAAGTTGAAATTGAAGTTGGCTGACTTTTAAAAAAACTAGTTATAATTTTTGTTGACTAAAAAAAAAAAAAAAAAAAAACTGATATTGAAATTTTGAATTGGAGAGAGTAAACCAAACGCACCCTTAGTATTATATTCGTTTTTTAAAGCTTTCCAGTTCGGGATTCTTTTAACCATGCTCCTTCACTCTATAGTTTCCCACGTGTTTGATGGATCGTTAGTGGATATTCATGATCTTGTGTTTCAAGGTTCATCGTAAATTCCACTTCATCGTATATTCATGAATTTTAACTATCATGCGAGACGACCAGTTTTCTTCTTTTCCTCTGCTTTCTTGGAACTCAAAGCTCGATTATGCTAATAGTGGATAAACAATCGTGGCTCTTAAAGCACACAAAAGGACTACTAAAAAAGAAAACGATCAAGGTTTTAAAACTTAAATGATCTTAAAATTAAGTACAATCATCAATTAAGTAAAAGACTTGAAACTGTATCAGCTGGTGGCGACCTTGGGGGAGAATACAAGAAAGGCTTCGGCGGTACTTGCAAGGAATCAAGACTTCCTTCCAGCATTTCTATGACTTTACTCATTGCCGGTCGGCTTGAAGGGTTAGTCTGTATGCACCACAAGCTCACAACTATCATTTGCCTCACTTTCACTCGATCTCCTTCATTTGTAATTTTCTTCAATCCAAGTTCTTCATCTAGCTCAAGGCGCTTGTAAATCCAGTGTGGAAAATATATTTCACTTGTATTTTCAGCTCCAATATTCACATTCTTCCTCCCTCCCACCATTTCCAGAACCATCATCCCGTAACTGTAGACGTCAGACTTGTGCGAGATCCCTCCAAAGCTTCTAGAAACAACTTCGGGAGCAATATATCCAATTGTCCCTCTTGGACCCAACATTGAGATTAGACTTTCTTTTCTTTCACAGATTTTGGCGAGGCCAAAATCTGAGATTTTAGGCACAAAATCTGCATCAAGTAGAATGTTATGAGGCTTTATGTCAAAATGCAAAATCCGTGTATTGCAACCACGGTGCAAATATTCCAGTCCCCTAGCAATGCCCAACGAGATTTGATAGTACATATCCCAATCCAACTTACGACTATTTTCAGTCGAATTTTCATCAAACACGAATTTCTCAAGAGATTCATTAGGCATGAACTCGTAAATGAGAGCTCTTTTAGCACATTCAAAGCAGAAACCCAACAAAGAGACAATGTTGACATGAGAAGTTCTGCTAATGGTTGCCACCTCATTGATAAAATCTTCACCGTTAGCTTTCGATTCGTCTAACACCTTAACTGCAACGAGACAACCATCATGCAACTTTCCTTTGTACACACTGCCAAAACCTCCTTGGCCCAGTTTTTCTTTGAAGGAGTTGGTCATTTTCTTGACATCCAAATAGCTATATCTTCTAGCTTGAAGGGGACCATAGTGCTGTAGAAAGGCCTCTATGTTTCTGTGTGTCGGACTCTGCTTCTTCCAAATATGTGATCCGAAGTAGAACTTCCACGTACAGCAGAATAGCAGTATTAGTGCAACAATTCCAAATAGTACCCCTGTAGTTAACGGACGAAATGAAAAACTCACACTTGCAGAAGTTTATTAAATTGTATCTAATCAACTTTGAAATAAATGGTGTTTTCAATTCAATTAACACTCTTACCTAGTCCCAACTTCACTCCAAAATTCTTAGACCCTGCAACACCATGAGTTAAAGAGAAAAACATTGTTAGATAAAGTAACAAATGAGAAAAATATTAGACAAAATTGGCTCGTGAAAATCAAGTTCTAATAGTTAAAAAATGAGAATAAAACAAAGCTAATCTTCGTATGAGTAATGAATAAGAGAATTGAAAGATAGATGAAGAGCATCAGAACATCTTAATCTGAAATTGTTTGCACCTAGAAAACTATTACATTCTTCTCGTAATTAAAAAAAAAAATGAGAAGACATAAAACAAAGCTATCTTCGTATGAGAAATGAAAAAGAGAATTGAAAGATAGAGGATGAGCAGCAGTAGGCCATGTAAATGCACAAGTATTTCAAGAACGAATGGTCCAAAGAGAAATACGTGTGTCTGTAAGCAGACCTGTTTTCCAGTTATGCATATTATTTTCTTCCCTTTCGTAACAAGAGAATTTATGATCTATGGCACTGAACCGGCATAGTCCTTCCTTATGGTAACAGTGATAACAATCAAGGCTTCCACGCACATCAAGAGTGAAGATAGGTACACTTGAAATAATATGGTCGGGAGTTTGCTCATAGCCTGGGAGCTGGAACATCGAACACAGAGGTGGAAAAGGTGAAGTACTAATATTTGAAAGAGTAGAGTAGATATGATCATCTCCGCAGGTAGAGAGCTGAAAACCGCTTGGGGTGGTGCTAATGCCAAGGCTGTGGCTGCAATTGAAGATGGTCAACATGTTCGATGTAGAAAGGTCAGATATCATGGAAGGGCTAGGGAGAGCATAACTTTCATTGGCTCCACAGGCATCAAAAGGTCCCGGTGGTGCTCCGCTCTTGATGGAAATAGAATCTTCAAAAGGAGAGATGTGATCCATGTCGTACCAGTGTCCTCCTTTTTTCAACTGTATCTTCGGAACTGGATCCGAACAATTAACTGTGTACAACCCACAGTCAGACTTCGTGTTATTTCTGAAGGGGGAAGAGAGATTCCCAAGTTTTCCACAGGGAAATGGTGGACATGGACCCGGGTGGTGTTTCTTCTCTTCAGCCGAGCTAAGAAGCAGAAGATGAGAGAGAAAGAAGAGAACAAACAGAGGAAGAGGAGCCATCCTGAACTTGCTAAAGTGAAAGGCCAAATAAGAATCTATTTTCCTCATCTAACTTCTTATCTTCAAGGTTTTTTCTAATCTATGTCGAAATATATAAAGAAGAAGAATTTTCCATGCTTGACACGGTAGTTGACTTGAAAATTCGAACACAGAAAGACTTGAAAGGAAAAAGGGGTTAGCCACGACGAAGCTTCCAACGCTCTGGTCTGAACATACTGTTCAGTATTCGGCCAGGCAAAGCACTCCACAACAAAAGTATGCTAAAAAGACTTGACTCATTGACCTTTCAAAGTCATTTAAAATAAATAAACAAAAGTTAAAAGTGAAACACTGATCTAGGAAGCTTTTGCGGCCTCTTTATCTCGGGTAACATGTCTTTGGCTAGGTTGCATGAAAAACGGCCTTACAGCAATACCAGCAAAAGGAACCTGACTCAATTGGGTGGCTGAGAGTCATGGGGGAAAATAGATAGTTGGTGGAGCCTACCAGTGGAAAATTCCGTCTCTTATCAAGAAACAAAGTAAACCAAACTTCTTCCACGGCGAAGATTCCTGATCACTTTCCGAATCTACGAGAAAAAGAAATGATAGAAACTTTCACATAATACTATAAGAAAAATCACTTTTAACAATAAAAATATAAATTGCAAATTTAGTCGTCAAAAACTTTGTGACTAAACAAATTTAGTCGCACCATGGTGACTGGAAGTCGGCCGTAGAAAGGTCGTAGAAAGTCTTTAGTGACTAACAAAGTTTAGTCACTAAAAAGTGTGCTTGTTAACAGCTAAATGTTAGTCACTAAAAGGTCTTTAGAAAGCCACTGAAATATTACAATTTAGTCCCATAATATAATACCAGAATTCATATACTGGCTTATTATTTAGTCATTGAATGTATTTTATTTTTCTTAAATTATAAAATTAATAAATATTTTCTTTTAGATTTCAAAGTATATTTAATTTCTTTTTTGGTTAAAATGATCAAAAATCCGATTATGAAATTAACAAATATTTTCTTTGAAATTTCAATTATATTTAATTTTTTTGGTAAAAATAACTTAAAAAATCCAGCATATTTTTATTTTACTTTTCAAACTATAATTAACTAGTTTTAATTCTTTTTTTTTTTTTTTTGTTATTAGCGTTTTATTTTATAGAATATGGTTCAAGATTGTGTTGTCTGTAACAAAAGTTCTATGATAATTTGAAGAGATATATATGTATATAAGATTATGACACCAATGCTGAGAACAATTCCAGAAGCGATGGGAAATAGTGGAACAAAAGTTTCTTCATAAACTCATAATTTAAGAATCTTAGGTGCATAACAAAGATTTTGGCTTTGAGTTTGCTCGGAAATAAGAAATCCAAAAAGAATTAAGGTACATGTTTCAGGTTTTGTAGTTTTTCGAACATATGAAACAAAGTTGGGTAACAATATGGGCATATTTTCAATAATGATTTGATTCAATCATCTCCTTTTTTTGTCACTGCAGAACAAATTTCGGAACTGCAAAGTCTAAGAATTAATCATGTAACGTAAAGTACCAATAAAGCCAAAGAATTTTTTTTATCTTGGCTAGATGATATACTTACTCTGAACTTTTGTTTTTAATCAATGGCTTGAAGAGATTGAATTGTGAAGAGCATTCCGATTAGATCCATAACGTGAGAAGAGTAGAAAGTGTGATAAGAGTGAGAGATGGAGAGGTACAGTTGTGTGATAAGAGTGAGGTGAAGAAAGACTTGGGAAAGAAAGGTAGAAAGTGTGGAGGAAAAAATTGGGAAAAAATGAGAGATGAAGAGGAACAGTTTTGAGATGAGGAAGGATGAAGAAGTACTTTAGAGAAAGGTGAAAGATGTCGAGTTAAAAATGTGAGGACGTGAAGAGTGTGAAAAAAACTGTGGAAGTTTTATATTTAACTTTAAATTTCTTTTTTTTTTTCTTTTCTTTCTTTAAATGGTTTTCAATATTTTGGAGGGACACTCACAAATAATTTGGAAGGAGAATAAAACACTCCTCTTTTTTAGTTTTTTTACCAGGAGGTTTAATGTTAACTTTTAATTTTTTTTTATTTTTAAAGCTTTCAATATTTTGGAGGGAGTGGGACACTCCAAAAAAATTAAACACTTCTCTTTTTTTTTTTTTTTTTTTTTTTTTTAACTGGGAGGTTTTATTTAACTTTAAATTTTTTTGTTTTAAATGGCTTTTAATATTTTGTGGGACGTTTCCAAAATAATTTGGAGGAGAATAAAACACTTCCCTATTTTAGTTTTTTCTACGCTTTGTTCAGACATTTTTAAATTTATCATCCAAAAATAATTTTGAGGAAACTACATTAGTTTTTTTTTTTTTTTTTTCTTGAGGAAACTACAAAATAGTTTTATAATTTGTTTGAAATGAACAGAATTTTAGGCTTTTTTTTGTGGATTTTTTTAACTTTAAACTCCTTTTTCTAAAAAATATTTTTTTAATTAATCTTTTTGGAAATATTTTTTATTTACTGAATCTTCTCTTTTTTTTTTCCCTGCCTAACAGAATCATTTTTTTTTATTTTTTTAACTTTAAACTCCTTTTTGTAAAAAAAAAAAATGTAAAAAGGAAAAAATATATCTACATATCGTTTCTATTTCGGTATTGTTTTATCTTTTTATTTTCTAGTTTTAATGTTAATATCTTTTATTTATTTATATATTTTTTACGGAATTATTTACTTATTTATTTTATGTCTCGTAATAATGAATGTAAATTAAAAGATATAAAAAAAAATAGAGTCTGATTTTAATGTTTCTAATTCATATCAAGACTATTCTAATTTTACAAATATTTTGAAAATAATTCTAGATTGAAAGAAAACTTTTTTCACAATCTAAGAAAACAATAGATTCAATAACTAAACTTTAATCACAATTTTTTTTTGAACCACCCAAAATTTTTTAGTAAAATGTTTTTGTGACTAAAGCTTAGTCAACAAAAAAGTTGATTCAGCGAGAAAAAAAAGTGTGATTGTTCAAGGTATAATTTGTTATAATTTTTTGTGACTAATATTTCAGTGATCAAAAGTCATTGATCCTTACAAACTAAGTTTTGGTTGTAAACTGTTACTTTCAATGACTGAATTATTTGAGTGGTAAAAAGTTGGCATTCCCTCCATTTTGAACATTTGACACCCAAACTTTTTCTGACTAAATGTGTGTTTAATCACTAAATTTATCTTTTTACAACTAAATAGTTGG
Organism: Ficus microcarpa; assembly: GCA_025413485.1. NCBI lineage: Eukaryota > Viridiplantae > Streptophyta > Magnoliopsida > Rosales > Moraceae > Ficus > Ficus microcarpa. Next base: position 9,961,287 of record CM046385.1, on the reverse strand, counting down.
TCATCAATTGACTTGATGCTGAAAACAGTCCATTGTTGGACCAAACATTTTTGTGATCAACTTTTTGTCGCAGAATGGATTATTTAGTGACTATAACTATTCAGTCACTGAAAATGTGACAAACCGACTATTTGAGCCATCTTTAAACTCATTTCTTATCTTAAACTTTACTTAATTGCTTGTAAAAATGTGAAACAATTTTTTTGAATAACCATTATTAAGCTAGTTACTAACCAGTATATTAGTTCCAACAATAAAAACATAAACATACCATGTCTGGTAAAAATAATACTAACTTATAATCATAAGGACTATTAATCTGGTATTGTCTTAAACGAAATATTAACAAACAGTAATACTATAATGATTTATGAAATCTTTTATACTAATATTAAGTTAAAAGCGGAAAAACTACAGCAGTATCCATAACCAGTCCTCGCACTCGTCTTGCCACTGTGTTTAGTCCATCAATCTTTTTTGTAGGATTATCTACAACATGAAGGAACTAGATGAGCTTTCGCTCAGTAAGTTCAAACAATTCTCATAAAACATTTAATAAAAATATAAATGAGCATAAATAAGCATAAAAATTTCAATTATGCTTTTTTATGAAACTTGTATCTTGTATATCTTATCTTGAACTTGTAATTGGCCCATGTGATCGTACGAGTACGTGTGACTAGAAAGGAGATTGGGGGAGCCATCCACATAGTCTCATTATCGGTCCATGGACATCCATCCATGAATATCTCACCATTTTGGAGATATTTATCCTCCCCTCCATGGAGTTGGTACGCCACGTACTTAACTTGTTCTTATCTTGTTATTACTACTTGATTATCATGCGTTTTAAAATATGAGCATGTTTACATAACATAGCACGGTAAAAACATTTGAACTTCATATTATAGGTGATGTTTGAACTTACTTTGTACTAAACAAGTTCCTTAGTTTACAACTAGTTATGGATATAATTTTTGTCTAATATAAGTCCAATACTATATCTCTCTCTTCTTCTTCCTTTTTTTTTTTTTCCTTTTTTTTTTTTTTGGTGAATTTATATATGGAATGTCTCAATACTTAGAAAAGGACTTAAGAATTTGATCTCTGGCAGTCTGAAACACTTCTAGGCTAGAAATGAGTTTTTTTTTTTAATTTTCTTATCTGAACTTCAAAAGATTGATGTTGAGTTAAAATACTCATTTTTAAAACTATTAACTTTTGCACTTATTTATTTGTGAAAAATATTTGAGATATCATTGTTGCTTTCCGTCGTCTTCATCGCATTTAGACACAAAAGGTGAAAATCATTTTACTTGCTTTCTAGGATTCATGAGTCGAAAATTTATAATTTTAAAACACCATAATCAAAATCCTCCTTTTGCCTATTTTTAAAATTTTGTATAAAAATTCATAATCTTTAAATTCCTCAGGAATTTGACAAAACTTTGTTCATGAAAAACGTTCATTTTCTAATGTTCTAAAACTTTCATGTTTAGTTCGAAATCCAATTCGGCTCGTAAGTGTCCCGTTTTGTCGAAAAACGAAAACTGTTGCTTATCTTCTTAAAAAAAAACAAAACAAAACAACACAAAACAAAAAACAAAAAAAAAAACAAAACAAAACAAAACAACCTGCGCGCACAGGTTTTGGAAAAACGTCCCAAACAGTGCCGTAGAGTCGGAATTTTACGATCGCTGTTCTTGCAAAAACATTACTAACACTTGGGTCTTCATTTTCCTTGTTGGGCTGAGAGCCCATTGTGAATTTAAATGGCCCAAAAGTGGCCTGCAAATAACTGACAGTAAGCTGCCCAGATTTTGGCAGAGAAAATCCTTGGGTTACCATGAGTATACCATCAGTTTACTTAGTTCTTTTCATGCCTTATTTTTGCTTGTTAAGTCTTTAATACACCCATGAATCTAGTATTGAGTTCCAGCCTGTGCTTTGAGTCCTTATCATAGGTTATTAACATCAACAAAATTCTTTCTAATCATTATGATATCATCTTGAAACACCATTCATCAAGCATAAAGATATCAACTTTTTGAAAATGCCTCTAAAACAAAAGCCATACAAACCTTGTCTAAACATAGATCTCATAAGCTTAGCTTAAACAAGAATCATAAAAGCATGGTTCAATCATAACTCATGCAAAGCACATCAATATATTCATAAACATTTTTATAAATATATTCCAAAATGAGGATAGGAGATTTATACCTTTGAAGCTTGGTTTGGTTCTAGATCTTTCTTATGGTGCAACCCGCCCATAACCCACCATGATTGCTAACCTTGAATCAAAGTAGCAAGAATGAAAATATTAGTTTCAATCTCTAAGGAAATAAACATGGGCTTGTGGAAGAAAAAGCGCCACACTTTGTTGTTATACTTGCTCTAAGAACGTCAACCACTAGTTCTTCCAATTCAAACCTTGGTTTGAAGCAATTTCTTTGGAGTTTTTTTTGTTTTTTTATTTGTTTATTTATTATTATTATTATTATTATCATTTTATGAGTGGGTGACGTTCAGCCACAGAGGAAGAGGAATGTCCTAGTGTGGTGAATAGGGAAAGAGAGAAATAACTCTCTTTACATGGGTTATATTTATATTAGTTTACTAAGCATAACTAAAGCTTGATTTGAGCTTGAAAAATTTTGTTGGGTTAACCTTTAATGGTAGCTGATTCTCCAAGCAACATATAGTCAAATTTCATCTTAAATGCCTACTCCATCAAGTCACTATCCATCATGGGCAAGCCATACTTTTTCCCAACATTTTTCCTTAATTTGGGGTGGATATATACTTGCCCAAGCTTCCTTCCACCGGAAGTTGAAGGGAATTCTTTTCTCAAATGTTCATCAAATCATAGCCTTTGATATGTATCTAAATCATTTCATCCATTGGATCAAACCGTGCACTTTTTCCTTCACCAACTACGCTCAATTTTGAGCTTTAAACTTGCTAATAGAGGATGAAGGAATTACCAAGTGATAATCATACTTTGATTTGGTAAAACCAAAAATTAACCTTTTCTCAAGGTATTGGAACATGTGAATATAACACATTTCTTTAACACATAAAGAAAATGTGACAAATGACATGGGTCTATACTAATAGAAATTTTGTGAATTAAATTGAAAAAGTCACTACTTTTGTTTAACTAACAAAATTCACATACTAGAGAAAAACAAAAATATTGATCATTACAATACCCTCTTTAGAGAATTTTCATCCTTAAAAATTTAGAATAACTTCAGGTAGCTCTTCTTCATGTCTTCTTTGAATTCCCAAATTGCTTCCTCTATTTTGTGATTCCGCCAAAGAACCTTGACCAGGGATATGATCTTGTTTCTCAATACTTTTTCCTCATGTGCTAAGATCTAAACCGGTCTTTCCCCATACGACAAATCTTCGTGAACCTTAATTGGTTCATAGTTCAATATATGAGAGGGATCTGTTGTATAATTCTTTAACATTGACACATGAAACACATTGTGTACAGATGTTAATTCCAGAGTTAACACTAATCTCTTAAGAAACACTAAGTCCCCAGCCTGAAATTCTAAAGGTCTACGCCGCTTGTTAGAATAACTCTTCTGACAGCTGTGAGTAGTTTCCATCCATTGGCGGATCAATTTCACATCGTTTGTGGTTATTTTGATAAAGTCCATGGACACCAACTCCTTTTCTCTAGTTTCATATCAATGCACCAGAGATCTGCACTTTCTTCCATAGAGTGCTTTGTAGGGTGCCATATTGATCGAAGCATGGTAGATGCTATTGTAGAAAAGCTCTATCAGAGGAAATTTCTTGTCCCATTCTCCTTTGAAAGCCAATACGCACGCTCTTAGCATATCCTCTAGTGTTTGGATAGTTCTCTCAGACTACCCATGCGTCTGGGGGTAAAAGGCCATGCTTAAATCTAGCTTTGTACCCATAGCTTAATGCACACTCTTCCAGAATTTGGAGGTGAATTAGCCTTTGTGATAAAAATGATGGATATTGGAATTCTGTGATATCTCACTATCTGGGAAACATATACTACAGCTAGTTGTTTCACGAAGAAACTGAGTTTAATGGCAAAAAGGTGGGTTGAAGTGGTCAATCGATCAACAATAACCTAGATTGTGTTGTTGCCACTTGGAGTTTTGGGAAATTCTACTACAAAATCCATGGTGATTTGATCCCATTTCCATTCTAGAATTGAGATTTTCTGCAATTCTCCTAGCAGACGTTGATGCTCAGTTATGATCGTTTGGCACATGAGACATTTGCTGACAAAAATATCGACATCATTCTTCATCTGATGCCACCAAAAATTTTCTCTCAGGTCCTTATACATCTTTGTGGCTCCAGGATGGACAGAATACGATATTCCATGAGCTTCTTCCAATATCTGTCTTCTTATTCCTTCTTCATTGGGGCCGCGTAATCTGCCCTTGTGGTAGAGTATGCTATCCTTGGAGATACTAAAATCCTCCTCTTTTCGTTCCAAAACTTAATTCGTGTCTTAAGTAATAAGGATATGCTTCCTATCGCTCTTTAATATTCTCCAGGATGGTTGGTTGGAAGGTTAGATCAGCTAAACTTCTAAAGATCAGTTCGATTTCTGATTCCACTAACTTTCTCTGGAGAGGTTTGGCCAATGACTAAATCGACATCGATGTAGTGGATGATTTTCAGCTGAAAGCGTCTGCCACTCTATTGGCTTTCTCGGGGTAGTAAAGGATCTGACAATCGTAGTCCTTAACCAACTCAAGCCATCTACAGTGTCTCATATTGAGTTCCTTCTGAGTAAAAATATATTTGAGGCTCTGGTGGTTTATGTAGATCTCACACTTGGCTCCATACAAATAGTGTTGCCAAATTTTTAGTGTATATATCTATAGCTGCTAGTTCGAAATCAAGAGTCGGATAGTTTTGCTCATGATCTTTTAACTGTGTTGTGTTGCATCAAGACTGATCTTATAGATTCAACTATACTCCATGTCTTTATTGCTTGTCGTATTATTTATTGATTAGGATCTATGACCACACAATAAACATAATGATTCAAGCCAAAGGAGATGAATTAATTAATTAGCAAAGAAAAGGTGGAGATAAATCACACGACTCATGATAGTCGTCTTCCTTTTCTTTTTTTTTTTTTTTTTTTTTTTGTGTGTATTTTGTTCTTATTCAAAAAATATGTATACATTACACTTAAAAAAATTATGCATTTTATGTTATCCATACAAAAATGTATATATTCTCATGCAACGCTTAATTTTAACGTAAAAATAACAAAAATATTCTTTATTAAAAATTTAGATTATTTACCATTTTATATCCTTCATTTGCTTTTATTTTTTCCTCGTGTTGTTTGGTGGAAGAGAAAGAGAATATCAAAGAAAATATCTAACTAGTATATTTTACAATAATACCTTAATATAAATAAGAATATGTAGAGTGATTAAGGTCACAAATACAGTTATTTTACTCGACGTTTGTTTTATCAAACCCCCCCCCCCCCCCTTTTTTTTTTTGTTTTTTTCTAAAAGCTAGAAGGATTAAAAATTGATGGCCCCATTGATCCACCATTTGCTTCCCAATTTTCTCTGTACCAAATAACTCAAAATTCTATTTTCATCTTCAAAATCCTTTCTCCAATTTCCCTCCTCTCCCTTTTCCATTTTACAAGATATTATGTGGTAGTATGATCACTACTTTTGCTTCTTTACTCTCTTTTTCATTGAAAGATAGCTTTTTCTCTTCCTAAACACAGAGTCCAAATTTTACAAGCAAAATCACCAAGAAATCTCTTCCATAACCTGTCTTCTCAACTTTCACATCATTAAGCTTCAATAGAAAAACGCCACCTCATCGGTTTTCAAGGTAAAACACTAGTATACCACTAGCTATTAAGATTAAAATTTTAGTTTTTAACTTGGAATTTTTTCGTATCCTGTATATTGTATGCGTATTAACCAGGTACTGACTAAAAGTAATGGTTGGAAAACAGAACAAAAGTAGGGGATCAAATAACTGAATTTTGATCCACTTGAGATGGACACAAATAGAAATAAATAAATAAATAAGAAAGATGTATGTGTATGTGCAGGCTGCTGACTTGTTACTTTTAAGTGCAAACTGATATATGTACTTCTTGGTGCAGTTGAAGTTGAACAATAGAATTCTTTTTTTTTTTTTTTATTAATTTATCTCGCATTTGCCTCCTCCATAGTGACAATTAAAACGATCAGAAGTTACAGACACCTCAGTAATGAAATTAGTCGAAAACAGAATTTCATTGTATGGAGTATGATGAGAGGATGGTAGAAGCTTGGATGGTTGAACGTTGTTGTGCGAAAAAATAATAATAAGTAAAGAAAAGGAGGCCATTTGGAAGGTAAAACAACCTTCATTGGAGACAGCATGGTGGCAGGTGGGGGCCAGTGGTGCCCCCATTGAGCAAAAATATTCTATGCTTTATGCGTATGTCTCTGCCATTACATCTTAATAAATGCTCCCGCAAATCTTTTTTTCATATTTTTAAGGTCCCACAATCTAGTGGTTCCGTATCTTCTTAATTTCCTTTCATTTCCCAACCCGAAACTGTAAATAACCTCTTTTTTTGTTTTTTGTTTTTTGTTTTATTTTTTTTTATTATTTTAAGCAAGACATCACCCACACTCTTTCTCTCGCTGCTTCCTATCTTTCTTTTTTAATATTTTTTCCCTTATTCCTATTATATGGATTTAAATGAATTTTTAATACCTTTTTTTTTTTTTAACTTCCTATATGATTCTTTTTTATTACCCCTGAAGCGGGTGCTAATATACAATATTCTTACTTATTTCTCTCTTTCTATTTTTCTCTCTCTCTCTTTTTTCCTTCTCTTCTCATGCTCTGTTCTTAAGAGAAATTTACGGTGTGACTTATTTCTCAAGATCTTTAATTTCAATGACCCATAATTTTTTTAAAGAATAATATTCCATGATTAATATGTAAATATATTTTTGTGTTTATCATTTCAATATAACTTCTATTTTTTATTTTTTTTATAAGAATATCTAGAAACTTTCTTTTGTGTTTTTGGTGAATTTTTTTTCTCTTTTTGGTGATCATTAAATTTTTTTCTCTTTGTTTTATTTCTTTAGGTCCATAATACTAAAAATATGTGCGATGAATTATTTTTGCCATTTAAATTTTTATTTTTAAATTCCATAGCAAATAATATGGAAACATATTTTCAAAGAACAGAAAAAATAAGTAAATAGAATACAAAAACATTATTACCAAGTAATTCATCATTTTTCTTCACCTTATAATATATGAATTTCTTAAAATTTATTTGTTCTCACACTGGAGTTAAATCATGGCTTTGTTACTAATTGGAGATATATATATATATATATTGTTGCCTATGGGTCACCTCACATTAAATTTCGCATAGAAAATGAAAAAATAAATAAAGTAACATAAAATAAAATTCTATTATGAAGAGGGAAAAAGAAAACTTATATTACATGTATATGTTTCCCTTCAAAACATTTTAACTGTTAGAACGTACAAATGTTGACTTGACTTTTAACAATTTAGATTTTTGAAATGAATTGATAAGTATCACACAATTTACATGCCTAGGTTCTAACTAAGCCATGATTAATTAGCTACATCACTGTTCAAGTGTAACACCCCAACTTTGAACTAATTATAATTTATTAATTAGACGTTAGAAACTCACGTAAAGGGGCGATAATAATATGTTTAGTCGTTTTTGACATTAGGTTGAGTTATTTTTCAAGTGAAGCAACGAGAACTTGAGGTACCAGAATAAAGTTTACATCAAATTAATATTTTTTATGTAATGATTTGATAATTTATGTGATGATTAAATAGTATAAATGTGTTATGTATATATATAGATGTCTGCATATATTATATTATGTTGTATATGTGACATTATGTTTATCTTTATCTTTATGTTAGCAATTTGATATAAATGGTTTTTTATATATATAAATGTGTGTGTATGCATATGTATATTGTTGTGTAGCAATTATTTGAGGAGGTAATTATATATATATATTTATGCAAATAAGCGAAGAACATTCAGTAGAAAACGAGAAGAAAACAAAGAAGAAGAGGAAAGGACATTAATTTGAAAATGGGAAGAAAATAAAATGCAGTGAAAGAGAAGGGGGGTGGGGGGGGGGGGGCGTGGGTTGTTGGGGAGTTGTGAAGAAAGGAGAAATTTTTGCCTTTTTAATTTCCATTCAATTTCCTAGTTGTCTGACAATTTTATTTGCCTAAAGCAAGTCCTTGATGACAATCTTTAGTAACTTTTTTTTCAGCCAATTGATATTCAATTAATTCCCAATTTATGTCTAGAAAGTCTATAATTCTTTTTTTCAACGCTTACTCTCTTCCTTTCTCACTTTATCACTTATTCTCTCTCTCTCTCTCTCTCTCACTCTCTCCCTTCCCTCCTTATACGCACAATACATGAAAAAAAAAAACAAAAACAAAAACAAAAACAAAATCAAACCTCCAAGACTATCCACCAAACCTCCATATTCTTCCAAATCATAATCAAGAGGATTTCTAGGTATGGTTCGTTTCTAGCTTGGGATTTCATATTATGGATTTCAAAATCTTATTTTAAGTATGGAAGGTATTTTGATAAGATAAAAATAAATTCTTAGAATTTTCTAAAATTATGTAATTAAAGTTTTCTGATAAGTCAAGATTTTTATTTAAAGCTTATTATTTACTGCAATTTAAAATAGATGAATGTTGAAAAAAGAAATCAACAGTAACAGTTTGTGGGAGGTCGTTACATCAAGTAGAGAGGACATAAAAAATAAAATAAAATAAAAAATTTACATAATTTGAAGGCAACTAGCACTTCTATGCCAAGCATGCGTTTGGTTGGTCCGCTTGAGTTGAGAAATTGGAGCTGTTTTATTGGAGTTGAGAAGACTTTTGTAATTGTGCATTTAGTTGATTAGAGTTTAAAAAATGTAAAAACTTGAAATATGTACAAGGGAAAAAAAATATATATGGATATTGTTTTATTCGTCTCAAAATTTTATGATTTAAAAAAAATCATCTAATTTGGATTTGAAATAACAAAGTTATGTACATTTTAAATTTTGAATTTTTAAGTTATAATTAGAACTGTAAATAGTGAAACTGAGTTGAGTTTTCAATATATACAAAAATAAGTTGGAAATTTTCAATTCCAATAGTTGAACCAAATGTAAGCAATTCTAATAGTTGAACCAAACGTAAGCTAAAAAGGAAGGTTTTGTTGCTACCAAACGTGCTTTAGTCTCCTCACACCTTCTTAAGAAAAATTAGTTAATAATCTTTGAAAAAAAATAATTTACCTATAAAGTTGTGAAAAAAAAAATTAAAAAAAATATTTTACACACACCTAACTCCAAAATTTAAAATAATTATAATTATATCCTACTTAATAAAATGCTTGTTTCATAATTATAAAAAAAAAAAAAAAAAAAAAAAGGACTCGTGATTTTGATTGTGTAACAATAAGTGGATTTTTTTTTTTTTTTTTAAGACACTCGTCAATTGCCCAACAGTTTATTTCTTGTATTGTTCTCTGAAAACGTAGATATATTGATTAAAAAAAAATCGTCAGTACAAAAAACAACTACATCGGTAATTCTTATAGTATCATGGTTGTCATTTTTTATTAAAGAAAAAAAAAAAGAATCATTTATGTTATCTTGCTGTACATTGCCATCATCTAAAGAAGAAAAAATATATGGGGCCAATCAATATAAGGAAAAGGATTTTGACGACCAATTCTTTAGAGATGACTTTTCTTAACGTGGCAAGCCATTGATTTGTTGATCGTTGTTAGACAATTTGGCACCGACCCTCAAGTCATGGATGGAAACATACAACCGTGAGGGTACCAATTAATTAGTGGGTAACTCCATTTCTATCTTCTACGAAGCATGAAACTTGATATTTCCCGAAAAGCACGCTACAACTTGACACGGATTAACATAGTAGACAAAATGGTTTGCAGGACAGAGGGAGCTAGGGCATAGGGAGGTTAAGCCCCACAACTTTTGTTTTTGTTTCTGTTTTTTTTTTTTTTTTTAATACTTTATAATTATGAATAAATTATTTTAAAAGCCCCCTAAAAAGAAAAAATTTTATTATAATAACTACGAATTACTTATATATAACTACTAGCGCCTCCGATAAAATGTTGTATCTTCATCAATATTTGCAGTTAAACTTAACTACTAAAACAGGACTAATTTAGCATGTAAGAAGGAATGAGCTCAAGTAGAATCTCTCAAGTTCGAATCTTGTGACTGTTTTCAATTTTTTTTTTTTTTGTATAAAAAAAAGGACATTGTCGTTTAAAAAATTATCTTCTTAACCTCCGTTTGATTCGACAGTTAGAGATAAGATTTTGAAGTTGAAGTTGGTTGACTTTTTAAAAAACTAGTTATAATTTTTGTTGACTTAAAAAAAAAAAAAACACTGATATTGAAATTTTGAATTGGAGAGAGCAAACCAAACGCACCCTTAGTATTATTTTCGTTTTTTAAAGCTTTCCAATTCAGGATTCTTTTGACGATGCTCCTTCACTGTATAGTATCCCACCTGTTTGATTGATCGCTGGTGGATATTCATGATCTTGTGTTTCAAGGTTCATCATAAATTCCTCTTCAAAGTTGGAATTTTAACTAGCATGTGAGATGACCAGTTTTCTTCTTTTCCTCTGCTTTCTTGGAACTCAAAGCGCGATTATGCTAATAGTGGATAAACAATCATGGCTCTTAAAGCACACAAAAAGGACTAATAAAAAAGAAAACGATCAAGGTTTTAAAACCTAAATGATCTTAAAATTAAGTACAATCATCAATTAAGTAAATGACTTGAAATTGTCTTAGCAACATGATAATTGACCTCATAATTCAAAAGTACAAGAAGTATCTGCTAGTGGAGGCATTGGAGGAGAATACAGGAAAGGCTTCGGCGGTACTTGCAAGGAATCAAGACTCCCTTCCAGCATTTCTATGACTTTACTTATTGCCGGTCGGCTCGAAGGGTTAGTCTGTATGCACCACAAGCTCACAATTATCATTTGCCTCACTTTCACTCGATCTCCTTCATTTGTAATTTTCTTCAATCCAAGTTCTTCATCTAGCTCAAGGCGCTTGTAAATCCAGTGTGGAAAATATATTTCACTTGTATTTTCAGCTCCAATATTGGCATTCTTTCTCCCTCCTACCATTTCTAAAACCATCATCCCATAACTGTAGACATCAGACTTGTGCGAGATCCCTCCAAAGCTTCTAAAAACAACTTCGGGAGCAATATATCCAACCGTCCCTCTTGGACCCAACATTGAGATTAGACTTTCTTTTCTTGTACAAATTTTGGCGAGGCCAAAATCTGAGATTTTAGGCATAAAATCTGCATCAAGTAGAATGTTATGAGGCTTTATGTCAAAATGCAAAATCCGTGTATTGCAACCACGGTGCAAATATTCCAGCCCCCTAGCAATGCCCAACGAGATTTGATAGTACATATCCCAATCCAACTGACGACTATTTTCAGTCGAATTTTCATCAAACACGAATTTCTCAAGAGATCCATTAGGCATGAACTCGTAAACGAGAGCTCTTTTAGCACCTTCAAAGCAGAAACCCAACAAAGAGACAATGTTGACATGAGAAGTTCTGCTAATGGTTGCTACCTCATTGATAAAATCTTCGCCGTTAGCTTTCGATTCGTCTAACACCTTAACTGCAACGAGACAACCATCGTGCAACTTTCCTTTGTACACACTGCCAAAACCTCCTTGGCCCAGTTTTTCTTTGAAGGAGTCGGTCATTTTCTTGACATCCAAATAGCTATATCTTCTAGCTTGAAGGGGACCATAGTGCTGTAGAAAGGCCTCTATGTTTCTCTGTGTCGGACTCTGCTTCTTCCAAATACGTGATCCGAAGTAGAACTTCCACGTACAGCAGAATAGCAGAATTAGTGCAACAATTCCAAATAATACCCCTGTAGTTAACGGACGAAATGAGAAACTCACACTTGCAAAAGTTTACTAAATTGTATCTAATCTACTTTGAAATAAATGGTGTTTTCTAATTCAATTAACACTCTTACCTAGTACCAACTTCACTCCCAAATTCTTAGACCCTGCAACACCATGAGTTACAAAGAAAAACATTGTTAGATAAAGTAACAAATAAGAAAAATATTAGATAAAATTGGCAGCTCGCGACAATCAAGTTCTCATAGTAAAAAATAAATAAATAAATAAAAACTATCATAACTTTTTAATATGGAATTATTTGCACAGAAAACAGTTACATACTTCTTATATATAATCCAAAATAAGAAGACTAAATAAAACAAAGCTATCTTCGTATGAGAAATGAATAAGAGAATTGAAAGATAGAGGATGAGCAGCAGTAGGCCATGTAAATGCACAAGTATTTCAAGAACGAATAGTCCAAAGAGAAATTCGTGTCTGTAAGCAGACCTGTTTTCCAGTTATGCATACCATTTTCTTTGGAACAAGAGAATTTATGATCTATGGCACTGAACCGGCATAGTCCTTCCTTACGGTAACAGTTATAACAATCATGGCTTACATGCACATCAAGAGTGGAGATAGGTACACTTGAAATATTATGGTCTTGAGTTTGCTCATAGCCTGGGAGCTGGAACATCGTACACTGAGGTGCAAAAGTACTAATATGTGAAAGAGTATAGTAGATATCATCGTCTCCGCAGGTAGAGAGCTTAAAACCGCTTTGGGTGGTCCTAATGCCAAGGCTGTGGCTACATTTGAAGACGGTCAACAAGTTCGATGTAGAAAGGTTAGATATCATGGAAGGGCTAGGGAGAGCATAACTTTCATTGGCTTTACAGGGATCAAAGGGTTGGGGTGGCACTCCGCTCTTGATGGAAATAGAATCTCCATAAGGAGAGATGTGCTCAATTTCATACCAGTATCCTCCTTCTTTCAACTGTACCGTGGGAACTGACTCCGAACAATTCACAGTGTACAACCCACATTCAGACTTCGTGTTATTTCTGAAGGGGGGACAGAATTTCCCAAGTTTTCCACAGGGAAAGGGTGGACATGGACCCGGGTGGTGTTTGTTCTCTTCAGCGGAGCTCAGAAGCACAAGAAGAGAGGAGAGAAAGAACACAACAAGCAGGGAAAGGGAGGCCATTCTCAGGAACGGTAAAACAGAGTAACTAACCATGCTTCTACCATATGAAACCGTAAATGGCCTGTTTCAAGTACAGTAACTTTTCTGTTCACATGACCTTCTTAGACGTGCATTGACCTCTTGATCGAAAAGTCATGTTAGGAAATTGATAGTTGGTGGGGCACCAAGTAAAGAACTCCATATTCATGTCATCTTTAGATAAAGTAGACATAGCTTCCTTTCCACACGGAAGATTCCCTGTAATCTCATGTAACTTAGTTGTCGAATTCCGTATGCTTTGGGCATATCCGCCAGAGTACATAAAAGTTGAGAAGAAAAACAGCTCAGCACTTGACTAATTTAACTACGTTCCATGTCTTTATAGCCCGTCAAATCTTTTATTGATTGTGATTAGTATCCACGCAATATACATTATGGTTCACACGAATTGGAGACGAATTAATTTATTAGCCGCGAAAAGGTGGAGACAATCACAAGACTCAAGATAGTCGTCCATTAGGGGTATGTTGTGTTTTGATGTTTTGCATCAAATTACATTTAATACACAAATCCGTATCTTTTGTCAACCAATACTTAATTTTGAACTAAAAAATACAAAAAAATTCTTTAAAAAAAAAAAAAACTAGGTTATTTACTTGTTTACACTAAGCATTTACTTTCTATTTATAAACTACATCCTACATTTTTAAAGTCGTGGTAATGGAAACATACAATGGTTGGGGTACTAGTGGACAAGTCTATCTCTAGCTTCTTTAATGACCAAGTAAACCAAACTTTTCCACGACCAGGTAGATTTAATATGGTCACCTTCTACATTCACATTGAATATCTATAGCTCAAACGAACTTTTGAACAATTGGATGAGCATGTATTTGAGGAAAAAAAAAACACACACATCCACACACTAAGGCACTCACGCATGAGCAAGCTGGAATGTCTTGTACAAAAACAGAACCAAGTGTAAATGGTACAATCAGAATCCTTCTCTTTGCTGGCACTAGGAGATATCATGGCCTTCGTGGTGAATCTGACTAAAGGGTTAATACAAATTATCATTGTGCTTAATATTGAACTGAGGACTTCAACCACGACTATTTTTTCCCAAGAAACACAGTGAAGGAATTAACAGAATTGAACAAAAGTCATAACAACAAACAAATGCAGAATGAAAGAAGGCAATTTAGATCAAATCCAGAAGTTGCAGTGCGAAGTTACAAGATCTAGAATTCCAACATATGTCGAATTCGAACTATAGGAAATAAAATATATGGACCAGGTTGATTAATAACAAATTGTTGATCAAGATTAGATCTTTGATAATTAAATCTTGTACTGCAGTGCCTATAAATAGAGGAAAACTAGGACAGTTGTACGCTTTTGCTGATTTGAGAATCCATAAGAATTTCCTTTGAGGCTTTTCTTTAACTCTCGAGTTCGATAGAGGTATCTAATTGTTTGTCGTTTGATTAATTTTTGGTACGAACACTTGTTTTTATCTGACAGGCACAGATGACCAACAACATATTTCTAGCATTCAGATTAATTGAACATCTCTGCATGTGGTTTTAACTCCTCTGAAATCCGAATGAGTGTATGTTCTCTCTTTTCATATATGTAAACAGGACATGGTCCCGGCGCCTACTCTGAGAAGATTGGCTGATAAGTTGCATTCTCTTGTGGTTTGGGGTTGAACTTTCTAAGGGCGTCTCCATACTCTAAGAAAAAAATGGAGAAGAAAAACAGCTCAGCTGATCTGATCACTCCATGTCTTTATTGCCAATTAAATAAATTGGGGAATATTAGTAACTACACGATACTCATTCCTTAACAAAGACTTGATTAACCCCATCATTGTTCAAGCAAAGTAGACAAATTAATTGATTAGCCACAGAAGGTGGAGATAGTCACAGGCAAAATGTTATATGACTTAACAACAAATTGTAAAAAGTCTATCATACACTTAACACACATGACTCCACCAAAACTCGGTTATTTTTATTAATTGTGGTTGTCTTTGATTTGGTGCTTCTTTTACTTGAACCATCTATCAAATTGAGTCGTGGCTTATCATCTCTCAGAGCAAGTGAATCCAAAATTGCAATTGCAATCAAATGGTTCAAAGAATTTCATTGGAGACACTTTAGACAAAACCGAACCGCTAGGAAGAGAAAAGCTTTCAATGAATTCACAACTGTGGAACTCCATCTCTTTTCTTTTCTTTTTAATTTCTTTTTCTTTTTCTTCTGTTCTCTTCCTACTGCGCATGCGGACTTGGAGTTAACATGACATTAGTATCCAATCTCAATTGCTATTCGCCCCTAGCTCGAGCCGTAACACCCCAAATGCTACTTAATAATAACTTAAGAAAAGTAACTTTAGAATTAACATGGATATTGTGATGAGATAGCAATTACTTAATTCTAATATTATGTTGAGTTATTTTTCACAGATGACAAGACAAGGACTCGATGTACTAGAATAAAATTCATGTCAAATTGATGAATTTTTATGATGATTTGATAATTTTGTGTGATGGTTTAATTAAAGAAATATTTTGAATATAAGAATGTTACGTAATATATATTTACATGTGTAGTATGATGTGTATAGTTATATACATATATGTGTGTGTATATCATCTATAAATGGCAGTCGGCAAAAGGAAGGAAAAAAAAATGGGAATGGTGAATTGAAAACTTAAAGGAAAAAAAAAAAAGGAAACGTATGTTATCCGAAAAAAGACATATTTTACATGGTGTTAATTTCCAACTCAATTTTGAACCTTTAAATATCTGAAATTATTTCTATAATATAGATAACTTATAGAGCTTTTCATAAGCTTTTCAATGCCTACTCATTTGTGCAAATCCGATATTAGAGTAAGAAATTATGACTTGTATACTATCCGGATACCTACTGTCACCCACTAGTTTACAATGTACGATTGTAAGTGTGAAAATTCTAGAAGTTTACTTAGATTTTCCCTTTTCCTCCCACACGTTTTCACACCCTAATGATAGCCATTCTCCACCTATTATGAGATAATTAAACTAAAAATCGAATCCCAATTAATTCCAAAATTGATTTGGAATTAAATTACTCACAATTTATTTTATAATATTCAAAATTCCCCTTTTTACATGTTCTCTCTCTCTCTCTCTCTCTCACTTCCCTAGTCTCCCTCTCCAACGTACTGTCATTCTCACTCTCTTTCTCTCACTCTCTCTAGCCCTCTCACATGCACAAAAATATAAAAGAAAATAAAAAAAGAAAGAAAAAAATCCATCAAACCTCCAAATTCATCCAAGCCAAAATCAAAAGGATTTCAAGGTATGTTTGTTTTATTATTTGATGATTGTTATCATTGCTCTTTTCGGTTTGAGATCCTTCGGGGAGGGGGGGTTGAACAACTTTCTTGATAAGTTTCATCTTGTGAGTTTGAGGAGATGATAAGAAACATTTATGGAATGATGATCGAAGGAATGGCTACATGGTTGATTTTGTAAACAAGACGATTTTAGGGTTTTTGATTTTGTAATTCATGATTTTATTAGTATGGTGATTTAATAATTTTATGTAACGCCCTAAACGCTAACTAGCAATAATATTAAAAAATTAACTTTAGAGTTAATGTTGGTAATGTGATGAGATAGAAACTTCCTAATTCTAATGTTTTGTTGAGTTGCTTTTCACAGGTGATGCGACGAGGACTCGATGTGCTAGAACAAAGTTCATGTCAAATTGATGAATTTTTTTGATGACTTGATAATTTTGTGTGATGGCTTGAATATATATATATATATGGTATGTAGTAATTGTGATGATGTTAATGTTTAAAAAAAAAAAAAAAAAAAGAGGGAAAGTATATTATCCGAAAAAGACATATTCTATATGATGTTAATTTTCAACTCAATTATGAATCTTTAAATGTCAGAAAATTATTTTGCAAATTAGATCAGCTTATAGAACTTTTCATAAGCTTTCCAACGCCTACTCATTTGTGCAAATCCGATACCAGAGTAAGAAGTTATGACCAGTATACTATCCGAATACCTACTAGTAACCAACCAGTTTACCATGTGCAACCTTGGTGTGAAAATTCTAAGAGTTAACCTAGTTCTTTCCTTTTCTTTCTACACGTTTTCACACACTATTGACAGCCTTTCCACAGATATTAAGGGACATTTAAATCAAAGATTTCAACCCCAATTAATTCCAAAATTTATTTGGGATTAAATTACTCCCTAATTCTTTTATGATTTTCAAAATTTCTATTTTTTTTCATGCTCTCTCTCTCTCCCCCTTTACCCTAGCCGGCCCTTTCTCTTCTTTCTCATTCTCTTGGCTCTCTCTCTGCCTCTCTCCCACGCACAAACACAGAAAAAAAAAAAAAAAAAAAAAAAAAAAAAAAAAAAAAAAGAAGAAGAAGAATCCGCCAAACCTCCAAAGTTCTTCCAAACCGAAAATCAAAGGGTTTCAAGGTATGTTTCGGTATTATTTTTGTTATTTATTTTGTTTAGGGTTCTTTGGGGATTGAATAATTTTATGTGTTAGAAACATGTCTTAGGGCTTTTTTGTGTGTGTGTGTGTGTATTAATCATATACATTGTGATGATATTTTTTTTATTACTTTTAATGATTTTCGGATTTAACCACTACACTGAAATTTTCAGATTCTAGAATAAGAATTTCAAACAGTTCTTAAGGGTGCAAATGGACTCCGTTTTTAACAAATTTGATATCGTTGGAAAGCCCTAGATGTCTATTTTCGTTTGAAATCAGTTTCACATCATTTGGAGTTATGTATGAATTTATATGATTTTTCAAATAGGCAGAGGTCGGACTGCCAGGTTCGGTAAAATTTTAATAATCAGATTTCAAAACTATTTTTGAGAATCCAAACGGTCTCCGTTTTTAACAAATTTGATATTGATGGAAAGCCCTAGATGTCTATTTTCTTTTGAAATCAGTTTCATATCCTTTGGAGTTATGTATGAATTTATATGATTTTTCAAATAGGCAGAGGTCGGACTGCCAGGTTCGGTAAATTTTAATGATCAGATTTCAAAACTGTTTTTGGGAATCCAAACGGTCTTCGTTTTTAACAAATTTGATATTTTTAGAAATCTATAGATGTCTATTTTCATTTGAAATCATTTTTAGGTCATTTGGAGATATATGTGAATTTTTATGATTTTTCAAAGAGGCAGAGGTCCGGCTGCCAGTTTCTATACAATTTTAGTGGCCTATTTTCAAAACTGTTTTTAAGGATCCAAACGGTCTCCGTTTTTAATAAATTTGATACTGTTAGAAAGATCTAGATGTCTACTTTCGTTTAAAATTGGTTTTAGATCATTTGGAGCCCTGTATGAATTGTTATGAATTTTTGAAGGGAAAAAGGTCTGATTGACAGATTCGGTCAAGATTTAAAATTTCATGAATTTATTCAATTTTATTGTGTTGTGATGTTATTGAATGATGAAATAGGCCTTTTAGGCACTACTATGATATAATGGATGTGTTTGATGAATTATTATGAGTTTTTGTTGATTTTATTATATTTATTACTTATGGCATGAACGGTTCTAAAGGCGAGCACTCGAGACCTTAATCGCGCGTCACCATCGGAAAATTTAAAAAGGTTAAGTAAGGCGTTTAGGTAAGTACACTCTCACCTGCAACATGAATAAAAATTTGAGAAGTATATGTTTTGATGTTGATGACGATATTATGATGTTCTTAAATAATACTTCTCCTATAATGACGTTTTGATGAAAAGTATATATATGGTATGTATATGTATTTTATGTTTTAAAATGGCGTTGTACACCCTTGATGATGATGATGATGATGTTGTCCGGTGAGCGGACTTTTGTCACCGTTGGTTTGGGATTTGCTACCCCAACCCTTCCGTGACTAGCGCGCTATGATGGTACAACGCCGGGCCCAATATATGATGGTTTTAAAAGTTAAAAGGTTTTTAAATGATGTTTATATTTATGATGAGAAAAGAAAATTTTTTTATTTACATTTTGAGATTCAAGTGTCTTACTAAGCCCTTGCTTATATAAGTTAATTCATGTTGCAGATAAAGGAAAGGGTAAGATGTAGTGTTGGAGGAGCTTGGAGCGGATAACGGGACGATACGTGATAGGAAAACGGGAGGAACGATCATGAAATGGACATTTTTATATTCCAATAAAGTTTTGAACTTTAGTTTATTATTATTTGTTTGGAGGTTTCATATGGACTTTAATTTTATTTCATGAATTGAGTTTTAAAAATACATATATAAATTAATTATGAAGTTTAATTTTTATATAGCAAAAAAAAAAAAAAAATTCTAGCGTTTTCTAAAAATATCTAAGTAAAGTTTTCCGTTATGTAAATGTTTTTATTTCAAACTTAATATTTTCCGCAATTTAATAAGAGATGAATGTTAATTAAGAAGTCAACGGTAACGGTTCGTGAGGGGTCGTTACATTTTATATGTTAGAAACATATCTTAGGGCTATCTTGTATGTGTGTGTGTGTGTGTGTGTGAGTCATGTATGCTATGATGGTAATTTTTATATTTTTAATGAATTTTCGGATTTAACCACTGCTATTGGAAATTTCTAGATTTTATGATAAGTATTCCAAACTGTTTTTGAGGATGCAAATGGCCTCCTTTTTTAACGAATTTGGCATTGTTGAAATCCCTGGATGTATATTTTCATTTGAAATTAGTTTCATATCGTTTAGAGATATATATGAATTTTTATGATTTTTCAAAGAAGTAGAGGTCCGGCTGTGAGATACTGTAAAATTTTAGCATCAGTATTCAAAACTGTTTCTAAGGATACAAACAGTCTCCATTTTTAATGAATTTAATATTGTTAGAAAACTCTGAATGTCTACTTTCATTTAGAATCAATTTCAGATTGTTTGGAGACATATGTGAATTTTTGTGATTTTTCAAATAGGCAGAGGTACGGCTACTAATTTCTGTAAAATTTTTGAGGATCCAAATGGTTTGCATTTTTAACGAATTAGGTATCGTAAGAAAATATCTAACTAGTATATTTTACAATAATACCTTAATATAAATAAGAATATGTATGGTGATTAAGGTCACAAATATAGTTATTTTACTCGACGTTTGTTTATCAAAATTTTTCCCCTATTTTTTTTTCGCCCTCAAAGCCAGAAGGATTAAAAATCGATGGCCCCATTGATCCACCATTTGCTTCCCAATTTTCTCTGTACCAAATAACTCAAAATTCTACTTTTATCTTCAAAATCCTTCATCCAATTTCCCTCCTCTCCCTTTTCCATTTTAAAGATATTATGGGGCTTAATGATTTTCAACGAAATTCTAACCCAAGATTATATACAAGCCAACTGAGAATCATATGCAAAGTAATGCTTAAGGAAACATAAACCCGAAGGGAAAGAAGGCACCAAAAAAAAAAAAAAAGAGAGAGAGAATGGGAAAGGAATCCAAAACTGAAAAGAGAAGTAAAAACCTGTGCAAATTACGTAGTCAGATATGGAGTCGAAACACTGAACAACACGCAAGAGATGTGTTGAGATGTGGTTGCAGTATAACAAGCGAACTCCCATCCTTTTCACTGTGGAACCAAGATTAGACTTCTTAAAATCATGCTGACTCCTAGCGAAAAATCTCACAATGAATGAGGCCTCTACGTCGTCATGAAATTCAAGTAACGGCATTTGGATGTTGGCTTTTTCACAAATCATTATGAACACGTGATCCGAGCTAACAGCAGCTTTGATCATATATATCTTGAGAAAGCTTCACTGCTATTGAATCCCCATCACCTTGATGTTAAACCACTTTGGAATTTCAATTCCCGGATAACAAACCTTCAATCTAGAAAACGATCCTCGTTGCAACACCATGAACAAGAGTGTGAATACTTCAATCCTGAAAAATTATTCAATTAATTTGATAATTCATAAAAAAAAAAAAAAATGATTATATATAAATGTGTGCATACCATTGGTTCTTCAAGTTCATATAAGAACTCAGTCAAGCGGCATTCTGGTCCAATCTCCAGCACTACAAAAATTAAAAAGTTTTCTTTTCAGAAATATTATTGCCAGTCAGATGCCGTAGTGTGAATCTAGAATATGAACTTGATATTGTCCCCAGTGAAGTACATCCGCTTGCAAAAAGCTTGTTTATAGACAATGGAAGTAGAAAATGTGAAAAACTCTTCTTTTCCTATCACTAGCTTCAGCTGATGACAATAAGCCTAAAAATATTTATTTTTTGAAAATTTTAAAAGTGCCTATAAAAGAGATGTGGTAGTATGATCACTACTTTTGCTTCTTTACTCTCTTTTTCATTGAAAGATAGCTTTTTCTCTTCCTAAACACAGAGTCTAAATTTTACAAGCAAAAACACCAAGAAATCTCTTCCATAACCTGCCTTCTCAACTTTCACATCATTAAGCTTCAAGAAAAAAACGTCACCTCATCGGTTTTCAAGGTAAAACACTAGTATACCACTAGCTTTCAAAATTCAAATTTTAGTTTTTAATTTGGAATTTTTTCGTATCCTGTATATAGTATGCGTATTAACCGGGTACTGACATAAAAGTAATGGTTGGAAAACAGAACAAAAGTAGGGGATCAAATAACTGAATTTCGATCCACTTGAGATGGACACAAATAGAAATAAATAAATAAAAAGAAAGATGTATGTGTATGTGCAGGCTGCTGACTTGTTACTTTTAAGTGCAAACTGATATATGTACTTCTTGGTGCAGTTGAAGTTGAACAATAGAATTCTTTTGTTTTTTTTTTTTTAATTTATCTCGCATTTGCCTCCTCTATAGGGTCAATTAAAACGATCGGAAGTTACAGACACCTCAGTAATGAAATTAGTCGAAAACAGCATTTCATTGTATGGAGTATGATGAGAGGATGGTAGAAGCTTGGATGGTTGAACGTTGTTGTGCGAAAAAATAATAATAAGTAAAGAAAAGGAGGCCATTTGGAAGGTAAAACAACCTTCATTGGAGACAGCATGGTGGCAGGTGGGGGCCAGTGGTGCCCCCACTGAGCAAAAATATTCTATGCTTTATATGTATGTCTTATTGTCTTTACTATTACATCTTAATAAATGCTCCCGCAAATCTTTTTTTCATATTTTTAAGGTCCCACAATCTAGTGGTTCCGTATCTTCTTAATTTCCTTCCATTTCCCAACCCGAAACTGTAAATAACCCCTTTTTTTGTTTTTTTGTTTTTATTTATTTATTATTTTAAGCATGACATCACCCACACTATTTCTCTCGCTGCTTCCTATCTTTCTTTTTTAATATTTTTTTCCGTTATTCCTATTATATGGATTTAAATGAATTTTTAATACCCTTTTTTTTTAAAACTTCCTATATGATTCTTTTTTATTACCCCTGAAACGAGTGCTAATATACAATATTCTTACTTATTTCTCTCTTTCTATTTTTCTCTCTCTCTTTTTTTTTTCCTTCTCTTCTCATGCTCTGTTCTTAAGAGAAATTTACGGTGTGACTATTTCTCAAGATCTTTAATTTCAATGACCCATAATTTTTTTAAAGAATAATATTCCATGATTAATATGTAGATATATTTTTGTGTTTATCATTTCAATATAACTTCTATTTTTTATTTTTTATTTTTTTATAAGAATGTCTAGAAACTTTCTTTTGTGTTTTTAGGTGATTTTTTTTTCTCTTTTTGGAGATCAATTAAATTTTTTTCTCTTTGTTTTATTTCTTTAGGTCCATAATACTAAAAATATGTGCGATGAATTATTTTTGCCATTTAAATTTTTATTTTTAAATTCCATAGCAAATAATATGGAAACATATTTTCAAAGAACAGAAAAAATAAGTAAATAGAATATAAAAACATTATTATGAAGTAATTTATCATTTTTCTTCACTTCAGAATATATGAATTTCTTAAAATTTATTTGTTCTCACACTGGAGTTAAATCATGTCTTTGTTACTAATTGGAGATAAATATATATGTTGCGTATGGGTCACCACACATTAAATTTCGCATAGAAAATGAAAAAATAAATAAAGTAACATAAATAAAATTATATTATGAAGAGGGAAAAGAAAACTTATATTACATGTATATGTTTCCCTTCAAAACATTTTAACTGTTAGAACGTACAACTGTTGACTTGACTCTTAACAATTTAGACTTTTGAAATGAATTGATAAGTATCACACAATTTACATGCCTAGGTTCTAACTAAGCCATGATTAATTAGCTACATCACTGTTCAAGTGTAACACCCCAACTTTGAACTAATTATAATTTATTAATTAGACGTTAGAAACTCACGTAAAGGGATGATAATAATATGTTTAGTCGTTTCTGACATTAGGTTGAGTTATTTTTCAAGTGAAGTGACGAGGACTTGAGGTGTTAGAATAAAGTTTACATCAAATTAATATTTTTTATGTAATGATTGATAATTTATGTGATAATTCGATAGTATAAATGTGTTATGTATATATATAGATGTATATATTATATTATGTTGTATATGTGACATTATGTTTGTCTTTATCTTTATATTAGCAATTTGATATAAATGGTTTTTATATATATAAATGTGTGTGTATGTATATGTATATTGTTGTGTAGCAATTATTTGAGGAGGTAATTATATATATATATATATATATGTGTGTGCAAATAAGCGAAGAACATTCAGTAGAAAACGTGAAGAAAACAAAGAAGAAGAGGAAAGGACATTAATTTGAAAACGTGAGGAATGGGAAGAAAATAAAATGCAGTGAGAGAGGGGGGGGGGTGGTTCTTAGGGGGTTGTGAAGAAAGGAGAAAATTTTGCCTTTTTAATTTCCATTCAATTTCTTAGTTGTCTGACAATTTTATTTGCCTAAAATAAGTCCTTGATGACAATCTTTGGTAACATTTTTTTTCAGCCAATTGATATTCATTAATTCCCAATTTATGTCTAGAAAGTCTATAATTCTTTTTTTCAACGCTTACTCTTCCTTTCTCTCTTTATCACTTATTCTCCTCTCCCCCCCCCCCCTCCTTATACGCACAATACAAAAAAAAAAAAAAAAAAAAAAAAAAAAAACCTCCAAGACTATCCACCAAACCTCCATATTCTTCCAAATCATAATCAAGAGGATTTCTAGGTATGGTTCATTTCTAGCTTGGGATTTCACATTATGGATTTCAAAATCTTATTTTAAGTATGGAAGGTATTTTGATAAGATAAAAATAAATTCTTAGAATTTTTAAAATTATCTAATTAAAATTTTCTGATAAGTCAAGATTTTTATTTAAAGCTTATTATTTACTGCAATTTAAAAGAGATGAATATTGAAAAAAGAAATCAACTGTAACAGTCTCGTAAGAGGTCGTTACATCAAGTAGAGAGGACATAAAAAATAAAATAAAATAAAATAAAAAATTTACATAATTTGAAGGCAACTAGGACACTTCTATGCCAAGCATGCGTTTGGTTGGTCCGCTTGAGTTGAAAAATTGGAGCTGTTTTATTGGAGTTGAGATGAATTTTGTAATTGTGCATTTAATTGATTAGAGTTTAAAAAATGTAAAAACTTGAAATATGTACAAGGGAAAAAAAAATATATGAATATTGTTTTATTCGTCTCAAAATTTTATGATTTAAAAAAAAAAATCATCTCATTTAGAATTCGAATAGCAAAGTTATGTACATTTTAAATTTTGAATTTTTAAGTTATAATTACAACTGTTAATAATGAAACTCAGTTGAGTTTTCAATATATACAAAAATAAGTTGGAAATTTTCAATTCCAATAGTTGAACCAAATGTAAGCAATTCTAATAGTTGAACCAAACGTAAGCTAAAAAGGAAGGTTTTGTTGCTACCAAACGTGCTTTAGTCTCCTCACACCTTCTTAAGAAAAATTATTTAATAATCTTTAAAAAAAAATAATTTACCTATAACGTTGTGAAAAAAAAATTAAAAAAATATTTTACACACACCTAACTCCAAAATTTAAAATAATTATAATTATATCCTACTTAATAAAATGCTTGTTTCATAATTTATATATATATATATATATATATATAAAAAAAAGGACTCGTGATTTTGATTGTGAAACAATAAGTGGAATTTTTTTTTTTTTAAGACACTCGTCAATTGACCAACAGTTTATTACTTGTATTGTTCTCTGAAAACGTAGATATATTAATAAAAAAAATTGTCAGTACAAAAAACAACTACATCGGTAATTCTTATAGTATCATGGTTGTCATTTTTTATTAAAGAAAAAAAAAAAGAATCATTTATGTTATCTTGCTGTACATTGCCATCATCTAAAGAAGAAAATATATATGGGCGGCCAATCAATATAAGGAAAAGGATTTTGACGATTAACTCTTCAAAGATGACTTTTCTTAACGTGGCAAGCCATTGATTAGACAATTTGGCACTGACCCTCAAGTCATGGATGGAAACATGTAACCGTGAGGGTACCAATTAATTAGTGGGTAACTCCATTTCTATCTTCTACAAAGCATGAAACTTGATATTTCCCGAAAAGCACGCTACAACTTACACAGATTAACATAGTAGACAAAATGGTTTGCAGGACAGAGGGAGCTAGGGCATAGCGGGTTAAGCCCCCCAACTTTTCTTTTTGTTTTTGTTTTTTTTTTTTTTTTTTAGTACTTTATAATTAAGAATCAATTATTTTAAAAGCTCCCTAAAAAGAAAAATTTTATTATAATAACCACAATTACTTATATATAGCTACTAGCACCTCCGATAAAATGTTCTATCTTCATTAGTATTTGCAGTTAAACTTAAATACTAAAATAGGACTAACTCAACATGTAAGAAGGAATGAGCTTAAGTAGAATCTCTCAAGTTCGAAACTTGTGATTTTTTTTTTTTGTATAAAGGAAAAAAAAAAAAAAAAAAGACATTGTCGTTTAAAAATTATCTTCTTAACCTCCGTTTGATTCGACAGTTGGAGATGAGATTTTGCAGTTGAAGTTGGTTGACTTTTCAAAAAACTAGTTATAATTTTTGTTGACTTAAAAAAAAAACACTGATATTGAAATTTTGTATTGGAGAGGGCAAACCATACGCACCCTTAGTATTATTTTCGTTTTTTAAAGCTTTCCAATTCGGGATTCTTTTGACCATGCTCCTTCATTCTATAGTAAATTCCTGTTTGATGGATCGTTAGTGGATATTCATGATCTGTGTTTCAAGGTTCATCGTAAATTCCTCTTCTAAGTTGGAATTTTAACTAGCATGTGAGACGACCAGTTTTCTTCTTTTCCTCTGCTTTCTTGGAACTCAAAGCTCGATTATGCTAATAGTGGATAAACAATCATGGCTCTTAAAGCACACAAAAGGACTAATAAAAAGGAAAAGGATCAAGGTTTTAAAACTTAAATGATTTTAAAATTAAGTACAATCATCAATTAAGTAAATGACTTGAAATTGTCTTAGCAACATGATAATTGACCTCATAATTCAAATGTACTAGAGACTATCTGCTGGTGGCGACCTCGGAGGAGAATACAAGAAAGGCTTCGGCGGTACTTGCAAGGAATCAAGACTCCCTTCCAGCATTTCTATGACTTTACTTATTGCCGGTCGGCTCGAAGGGTTAGTCTGTATGCACCACATACTCACAACTATCATTTGCCTCACTTTCACTCGATCTCCTTCATTTGTAATTTTCTTCAATCCAAGTTCTTCATCTAGCTCAAGGCGCCTATAAATCCAATGTGGAAAATATATTTTACTTGTATTTTCAGCTCCAATATTGACATTCTTTCTCCCTCCTACCATTTCTAGAACCATCATCCCATAACTGTAGACGTCAGACTTATGCGAAATCCCTCCAAAGCTTCTACAAACAACTTCAGGAGCAATATATCCAATCGTCCCTCTTGGACCCAACATTGAGATTAGACTTTCTTTTCTTTTACAGATTCTGGCGAGGCCAAAATCTGATATTTTAGGCACAAAATCTGCATCAAGTAGAATGTTATGAGGCTTTATGTCAAAATGCAAAATCCGTGTATTGCAACCACGGTGCAAATATTCCAGTCCCCTGGCAATGCCCAACGAGATTTGATAGTACATATCCCAATCCAACTGACGACTATTTTCAGTCGAATTTTCATCAAACACGAATTTCTCAAGAGATCCATTAGGCATGAACTCGTAAACAAGAGCTCTTTTAGCACCTTCAAAGCAGAAACCCAACAAAGAGGCAATGTTGACATGAGAAGTTCTGCTAATGGTTGCTACCTCATTGATAAAATCTTCCCCGTTAGCTTTCGATTCATCTAACACCTTAACTGCAACGAGAGAACCATCGTGCAATTTTCCTTTGTACACACTGCCAAAACCACCTTGGCCCAGTTTTTCTTTGAAGGAGTCGGTCATTTTCTTGACATCCAAATAGCTATATCTTCTAGCTTGAAGGGGACCATACTGCTGTAGAAAGGCCTCTAAGTTTCTCTGTGTTGGCCTCTGCTTCTTCCAAATATGTGATCCGAAGAAGAACTTCCACGTACAGCAGAATAGCAGTATTAGTGCAACAATTAACACCCCTGTAGTTAACGGACGAAATGAGAAACTCACACTTGCAAAAGTTTACTCAATTGTATCTAATCTACTTTGAAATAAATGGTGTTTTCTAATTCAATTAACACTCTTACCCAGTTCCAACTTCACTCCCAAATTCTTAGACCCTGCAACATCAAGAGGTACAAAGAAAAATATTTTTAGATAAAGTTACAAATAAGAAAAATATTAGATAAAATTGGCACCTCGCTACAATCAAGTTCTCATAGTAAACAAAAAAAATACAAAACTATCAGAACATTTTAATATGGAATTATTTGCACAGAAAACAGTTACATACTTCTTATATATAATCCAAAATAAGAAGACTACACAAAACAAAGCTATCTTCGTATGAGAAATGAATAAGAGAATTGAAAGATGGAGGATGAGTTGCAGTAGGCCATGTAAATGCACAAGTATTTCAAGAACGAATAGTCCAAAGAGAAATACGTGTGTCTGTAAGCAGACCTGTTTTCCAGTTATGCATACCATTTTCTTCCATTTCGGAGCAAGAGAATTTATGATCTACGGCACCGAACCGGCATAGTCCTTCCTTGTAGTAACAGCGATAACAATCATGATTAACACGCACATCAAGAGTGAAGATAGGTAAACTTGAAATAATATGGTTGGGAGTTTGCTCATAGCCTGGGAGCTGGAACAGCGAACACTGAGGTGGAAAAGGTGAAGCACTATTATTTGAAAGAGTATAGTAGATATCATCGTCTCCGCAGGTAGAGAGCTTAAAACCGCTTGGGGTGGTGCTAATGCCAAGGCTGTGGCTGCAATTGAAGATGGTCAACATATTCGATGTAGACAGGTTAGATATCATGGAAGGGCTAGGGAGAGCATAATTTTCATTGGCTTTACAGGGATCAAAGCGGAGTGGGGGGTTTGGCGCTCCACTCTTGATGGAAATATAATCTCCATAAGGAGAGATGTGGTCAATTTCATACCAGTATCCTCCTTCTTTCAACTGTACCTTTGGAACAGACTCCGAACAATTCACTGTGTACGACCCACATTCAGACTTCGTGTTATTTCTGAAGGGGGGAGAGAAATTCCAAAGTTTTCCACAGGGAAAAGGTGGACACGGACTCTGACTGTATTTCTTCTCTTCAGCCGAGCTCAGAAGCACAAGAAGAGGGGAGAGAAAGAACACAACAAGCAAGGAAAGGGAGGCCATTATCAGGAACGGTAAAACAGAGTGACTAACCGTAAATGGCCTGCTTTAAGTACAGAACTTTTCTGTTCACATGACCTTCTTAGACGTGTATTGACCTCTATTCTTTTCTTCTTTTTTTTCGGTGATCGAAAAGTCATGTGAGGAAATTGAGAGTTGGTGGGGCACCAAGTAAACATAGCTTCCTTTCCTCACGGAAGATTCCCGGTAGTCTTACGTTGACTTAGTCGTCGAAATCCGTATGCTTTGGGCATATCCGTCAGAGTACAAAAAATTTGAGAAGAAAAACAGCTCAGCACTTTGCTAATTTAACAACATTCCATGTCTTTAAAGCTCGTCAAATCTTTTACTGACTGTGATTAGTACGCAATATACATTATGGTTCAAGCGAATTGGAGACGAATTAATTTGTTAGCCACGAAAAGGTGGAGACAATCACAAGACTCAAGATAGTCGTCCATTTCCAATTAAATTTTGCTTTTTGTTCCCTAGGGGTATGTTGTGTTTTGATGTTTTGCATTTTTATACAATCAAATTACATCTAATACATAAATCCGTATCTTTTGTCAACCAATACTTAATTTTGAACTAAAAAAAAAAAAAAAAAACTTTTAAATAAAAAAACTAGGTTATTTTCTTGTTCATACTAAGCATTTACTTTCTATTTATGAACTATATCCTGCATTTTTAAAGTCGTGGTAGTGGAAACATACAATGGTTGGGGTACTAGTGGACAAGTCTGTAATATTCGAATTTTTCTATGTACATTTTTCTTTTAAAGGAATTATTTTCACTTTTCGAAAATATTTGTGGAAAAGCTCGGTTTAGGGCTTTTGAAAGGATTTGTGAATTTTAATGGGTCGAGAAGACTCAAAATTGATTTCTAAGCTCAAAAACGGACCTTTCAAGTCAAGAGGACCGCAACAGTGCAAAATTTTACGAAAGTCAACTTTAACCGAAAAAGTCAAAGTTTGACCGGCAAAAAGTCAAAGGGTTGACTTTTCGAGATTTTTCAAGTTCAATACGGAATGAGTTCCGAGAATAAGTTTTGTGAACTAGTTAGAAAGAATAAGCCTAAAAACGTCCCTAGAAAATCAAGCACACCAAGTTAGAGTTTAAGGGCAAAAAGGGTTTGGAAAAATTTGAGAGAAATATTTTTTCGATCCAAAATTCACACAGATAAATTTTGTACTTCGGTATGAGATAAAAATATTGTATTTTGAGGAATCACAACATTAGAATTATCTGTGTAGCACAAAGGAAAGAAAAAATAAATGAGTTTTTGGAGAGCAAACTAGCCAAACAAGCCTAACTAAGCTAAGGACTATTGCCCATGCATATGATGTCATCTTCCACTAACCTAAGCTAGCTATGTGGAGCCTTCTTTTCCACCCCCCCCCCCCAATTCGGCTGCAGCTAGGAAAAAGCATGGGTAAAGCCTTAAATCAAGACAAGTCATCAACCACTCTTGTCTATCAAATAAAACCCTCCCATTCCCTATGCGCTTTTATTGAAAAAGTGAGCCAAGCTCTTGCTTTTTCTTCAAGAACTTCGGCAGCAAGAGAGAGAGAAGGAGAAGAGAGAGAGCCAAAGAAATTCTTTTGAAGTTTTCATCTCTTGGGTTTCGGTTTTTCAAGTGAGAGAGCAAGGAAAAAGTGAGAAAATTTTAGCGGGTTTGAGGGCTTGGTGGCCAAAGGTTTAAGAGGGGAAAGAGTGTGAGAAAAGTAAAAAATTTTTGGGGCTTTTCTTCTTGGAGAGTTCGGCTTGGTGGAGGAAGCAAGATCCAACAAAAAATTTTGGTGTGCAACCCCCCTTGGTGGCTGTGAGCTTTGGTGAGGAAAGGAGGAGGATTTGTGACCAAACTTTAGCTTTGGTCAAGGTAACTTTCTAGAGCCCTAATCCTCTTTATTTTGAGCTAAATTTGAAGTTCAATTTGAAGATTCGATTGGGTTGTAAGGATGTAAATCCGATTTCAATTTTGTGCCCTAATCTTGGTGTATGTTTGATTTCTAGCTTTAGGGTTTATGTGGCTTTAAATCTTGCTTGATTTGTGTTAATTTTTGTATGAATTTCATGCTAGAAACCGTAGGTTGTGTGTCATCTTTAGTGGCCAAAAATCTGCCCTTTAGGCAGCCATGGTTACATGCTAGTTTAGGGCTTAAAATGGTGATGTTGTTTGTGATGGAATGCAATGCTAGATCCAAGCAATCCTAGGGTTTTGTTTTTAATTTGTGGGTTGCATGGATTGTATAGAACGGATTTTGGGCCCAATGGGATGTTAGAAAACGTTGTGTGTTTGAATCATAAGCTCCCGAAGTGGTCGGTTGAGGTAGATTCACGAAATAGGACGTAAAACGGAAATAAAACCAAAACTGCCAAAATTCGGATTAAAATCTGACCAGTTTTGGAAAAGTGAAATTTTAAGGCCTTTAGAGGCCGAACGGGTTAAAACTCGAAACATGAAAGTTTCTTAGAACAACTTTTATTAAAGGAAAACGTGAACGGAATATCAAAATAAGGCTCCAACGGCCTTCGTTTTTAGCGAAACCCGTGGCTGATCCCTGGGCCCAGTTTTCACTCAGTTTTTCAGGATCAGCCTTTTTCAAATGAGAACTGGTACCGATACAAGCGGAATTAGATTTTTCGCAAAACATGGAAGTTTTATCATTTTTCGAGAGCTACAACTTTCGTGAAGAAAAGTTTTTTAGATTCTTGACGGATTTTTAAACTGGACACGTTTTGTGAGAGGTACGCAAGGAATCCGAAAATTCCTGCACCAAAGTTTTACAAAATGTTTTCAAAAAAATTATAAAGTGTTCTAAACCATTATTTTAACTGCAAAAACTGTTCCAAAGGCAGTTTTCGACCCGAAACGACATTTACAAAGAATTATTTCAAAGATCAAAATTTTATAAGAGTTTTAAGGATTTTTAAGAAAAATCTTGTAAAAGTGCAAAAAGAAAAGAAATGAGATATTAAGCCAAGAAATGGAGTTTAGAGATAAAAGACGGATTTTTCAAGATAAAAATGGTAATCAAGCCGATTACAGGCCGTCGCCGGGAATAGGACCCGAGTTACCGGGCTTAGGCCCAAAAGGCCCAGATTTGACGAGGGTTGACCAGTAGTTAACTAAATGTTAACTTTGGGTGACCCCACAAATGAATAGAATTAACCTTACGGGTTATCCAACGTAACCCTAAGAATTACCATAAAATTTAAAATGGGCCAAGAAAAGTGGGTCAAGGCCATTGACCCAATAAGCTATGGTAGAATAATAAAGCCCAAGGCATTAAGAAGAAAGCCCAGTAGTAAATCAAGATCTAACATAGAGGTTATCCAACGTAGCCTCTTAAGGGATTAACCAAATTCAAATTAATCCCCAGCAGTAAAAGGCCATTTTGGACAAGTCAGTTAGCTAACGGGGATATACAACTAGGTTATAGTAGGTATGTTGGTAAGGGTACCAACATTCTACAACTAAAAACAGAATTTCACCAATGTTCTTTCTCAAGCAGGAGAGGGCTTGTAGCGGTACTCCAAGTTAGGACAACGACCGTGAAAATACAGCAAAAGAGGTAAGTACAACTCCGCCTACAGCATAGGCTCTAGTTGATACTTACTAAAGTGAGATTAGATGAATGCTAAGGGTGTATGCAATTGTATGCTATGTGATGCTGTGTTATATGCAAATTGTCATGCTATGAGTATTAGTTTGCCATGTGAAATGTTAATTTTTAGAAAGCATGATCAAGTATGAATTCCATGTTAAGCATAATGATATTGATAGTATGAGTTAGGATTGTGAGACATCACGACGCATGTTCACTAATCCATATGAGACTAATGAACTCAAGATTGAGTTAAGAAAAGATAAGAAAAGATAAGAAGGCAAGCGAGCTTGCCAGTGTAGTACCACCCGTCCGAGATCGAGTAGGACTATGGTTTGAGTTGGAATGGGCTGGCCGTCCCAATCACTCCATAGTCGCGCGCCGGGTACGAACACCAAGGTAAGGGCCCTAAAAGAAAGATAAGCAAAGAAAGTAAATATGAGCATAACTGGACCATGCATGTATAGGCATTGTTAGTTTATGCTATTATGAATGATTGTTGTGATTATGAATGGCCATGTATGTTAAATTAGAAATGTATTCGATATATATATGTAAGTTGCGAACGAGACAGTTGTACTTGCTGAGCGAAAGCTTACTGTCTTACGTCTATGCTGTAGGTAAGCAGCCTGTCAACAATGCGTGATGCAAGGTGGCGAGGCATGACGAGGCAAGCTGTGAAATCGTGGGATTATTTTCAGCCGCTACGCGTTTTGACCTTTTTGAGTTTTTATAATTATGTAAATATGTTTAATCCAGATACCCTTTTCTAAGGAACACGTTTTAAATCCGTGTATAAAAAAAAAAAATTTCCGCTGTGTTTTTAGCCAGTATATAAGTAAGTAAGCAGCAGTGTAACGGCCTGTGCAAGGCGGGTCGTTACAAAGTCTATCTCTAGCTTCTTAAAAGACCAAGTAAACCAAAGTTTTCCACGACCAGGTGGATTTAATATGGTCACCTTCTGCATTCACAGCGAATATCTATAGCTCAAACGAAGTTTTGAACAATTGGATGAGCATGTATTTGAGGAAAAAATAAAAACACACACTCAGGCACTCACGCACGAGCAATCAGGAGTGTCTTGGACAAAAAACAGAACCAAGTGTAGATGGTACAATCAGAATCCTTCTCTTTGCTGACACTAGGAGATATCGTGGCCTTCGTGGTAAATCTGACTAAAGGGTTAATACAAATTATCATTGTGCTTAATATTGAACTGAGGAATTCAACCACGACTATTTTTCCCCAAGAAACACAATGAAGGAATTAATAGAATTGAACAAAAGTCGTAACAACAAACAACTACAGAATGAAATAAGGCAATTTAGATCAAATCCAGAAGTTGCAGTGCGAAGTTACAAGATCTAGAATTCCTACATATGTCGAATTTGAACTATAGGAAATAAAATGTGTGGACCAGATTGATTAATAACAAATTGTTGATCAAGATTAGATCTTGGATAATTAAATCTTGTACGTCAGTGCCTATAAATAGAGGAAAACTAGGACAGTTGTATGCTTTTGCTGATTTGAGAATCCATAAGAATTTCCTTTGAGGCTTTTCTTTAACTCTCGAGTCCGATAGAGGTATCTAATTGTTTGTTGTTTGATTAATTTTTGGTACGAACACTTGTTTTTATCTATTGAGAGTAGTGCATGTGGTACTATTCCAGTTATTGTGCCTTAAATGCAGAATATTGAGATGGCTGGCAAGCACAGATGACCGAAAACATATTTCAAGCATTCAGATTACTTGAACATCTCTGCATGTGGTTTTAACTCCTCTGAAATCCGAATGAGTGTTTGTTCTCTCTTTTCATATATGTAAACAGGACATGGTCCCGGCGCCTACTCTGAGAAGATTGGCTGATAAGTTGCATTCTCTTGTGGTTTGGGGTAGAACTTTCTAAGGGCGTCTCCATACACAGGTAAAAAATGGAGAAGAAAAACAGCTCAGCTGATCTGATCACTCCATGTCTTTATTGCCAATCAAATAAATTGGGGAATATTAGCAACTACACAATACTCATTCCTTAACAAAGGTTTGGGGTGGCACTCCGCTCTTGAGGGAAATATAATCTCCATTAGGAGAGATGTGGTCAATTTCATACCAGTGTCCTCCTTCTTTCAACTGCACCTTCGGAACTGACTCCAAACAATTCACTGTGTACAACCCACAATCAGACTTCGTGTTATTTCTGAAAGGGGGAGAGAAATTCCCAAGTTTTCCACAGGGAAATGGTGGACATGGAGCCGGGTGGTGTTTCTTCTCTTCAGCCGAGCTAAGAAGCGGAAGATGAGAGAGAAAGAAGAGAACAAACAGAGGAAGAGGAGCCATCGTGAACTTCCTAAAGTGCAAGGCCAAATAAGAATCTATTTTCCTCATCTAACTTCTTGTCTTCAAGGTTTTTTCTAATCTATGTCGAAATATATAAAGCAGAAGAATTTTCCATGCTTAACGCGGTAGTTGACTTGGAAATTCGAACACAGAAAGACTTGGTTAGCCACGACGAAGCTTCCCACGCTCTGGTCTGAAAATACTATTGAGTATTCGGCCAGGCGAAGCACTTCTTAACAAAAATATGCTAAAAAGACTTCAATAAATAAACGAAAGTTAAAAGTGAAACACTGATCTAAGAAGATTCCTGCTCACTTTCCGGATCTACTAGAAAAAGAAATGAAAGAAACTTTCACATAATACGACAAAAAAGTCACTTTTAACAACAAAAATATTAGTTGCAGAAAGTGCAAATTTAGTGGCCGAAAACTTTGTTACTAAACAAATTTAGTTGCGTAATTGTGACTGAAAGTCGTCGTGCAAAGTCTTTAGTGACTAACAAAGTTTAGTCACTAAAGAGTGGAATTTTAATGACTAAATATTAATCACTAAAGGGTCTTTAAAAAATCACTGAAATATTATAATTTAATCCCTTAATATAATACTAGAATTCATGTACTGACTAATTATTTAGTTATTGAATGTATTTTATTTTTCTTAAATTATAAAATTAATAAATATTTTATTTTAAATTTCAAATTACATTTAAATTTTTTTTTGTAAAAATAATTAAAAAAATCCGATTATGAAATTAACAAATATTTTCTTTGAAATTTCAGTTATATTTAATTTTTTTGGTAAAAATAATTTGAAAAATCTGGAATATTTTTATTTTACTTTTCAAATTATAATTAACTAGTTTTAATCCTTTTTTTTTTTGGTTATTAGCATTTTATTTTATTAAATATGATTCAAGATTGTATTGTGTATAACAAAAGTTCTATAACAATTTGAAGAGATATATATGTATATAAGATCATGACACCAATACTGAGAACAATTCCAGAAGCGATGGGAAATAGTGGAACAAAAGTTTCTTCATAAACTCATAATTTAAGAATCTTAGGTGCATAACAAAGATTTTGGCTTTGAGTTTGCCAGGAAATAAGAAATCCAAAAAAAATCAAGGTACATGCTCCAGGATTTGTACTTTTTTGAACATATATATGAAACAAAGTCAGGTAACAATTGAAATCTTTTCAATAATGATTTAATTCAGTTATCTGCTTTTTTGTCACTACAAAACAAATTTTGGAACTGCAAAGTCTAAGAATTAATCATGTAAAGTAAAGCACCAATAAAGCCAAAGAATTTTTTATCTTGGCTAGATGATATACTTACTCTGAACTTTTGTTTTTAATCAATAGCTTGAAGAGATTGAATTCTGAAGAGCATTCCGATTAGATCCATAAGCTTTGACATGACAGAAAATGAGAGATGGAGAGGTACGGTGGTGCAATGAGAGTGAGATGAAGAATACTTGGGAGAGAAAGGTAGAAAGTGTTGAGTAAAAAATTGGGAGAAAATGAGAGATGGAGAGGAACGGTTTTGAGATGAGAACGGGGTGAAGAAGTACTTAAAAGAAGGTGGAAGGTGTCAAATTAAAAAAGTACAGACTTGGGGAGTGTGGAAAAAACTGTCACTAAGAAAGGCCAAATATTTAACTTTAAATTTCCTTCTGTTTTTTTATTTTTTAAATTTTTTTCAAAATTTTGGAGGTACACTCCCAAATAATTTGGAGGGAGAATAGAACATTTCTCTTTTTTAGTTTTTTACGGGGGGGGTCTTATATTAACTTTTAATTTCTATTTTGTTTTTAAAGCTTTCAATATTTTGGAGGGAGTGGGACACGCGGCACGCCAAAAAAATTAAACACTTCTCTCTTCTTTTTTTTTTTTTTTTTTTAACTAGGAGGTTATATTTAACTTTAATCTTTTTTAAATGGCTTTTAATATTTTGGAGGGATACTCCCAAAATAATTTGGAGGGAGAATTAAACACTTCTTTGTTTTAGTTTTTTCTATGCTTTCTTCAGACATTTTTAAATTTATCATCCGAAAATAATTTCAAGGAAACTACAATAGTTTTATTTTTTCTTAAGGAAACTACAAAATAGTTTTTTAATTTGTTAGAATTATTTTCAAGCTATGTTGGTTTCCTAAACAAGCTTTTTTAGAGAATTAATCGCTCATTTTAGAAAAATAAACTAATCACTTGTTATCTACTAAATCTTCAGTTTTTTTTCCTGCCTAACATAATTTTAGGTTTTTTTTTTTTTTGGATTTTTTTAAACTTTAAACTCCTTTTTCTAAAATATATATATATATATTTTTAATTGCTCATTTTAGAAAAATAAATCAATTATTTTTTATTTACTTAATCTTCTTCTTTCTTTTTTTTTCCATGCCTAACAGAATCATTTTTTTTTTATTTTTCTAACTTTAAACTCTTTTTGGTAAAAAAAATAATAATAATGATAAAAATATATCTACATATCGTTTCTATTTTGGTAATGTTTTATCTTTTTATTTTCTAATTTTAATGTTAAAATCGTTTATTTATTTATATATTTTTTATGGAATTATTTACTTATTTATTTAATGTCTCGTAATAATGAATGTAAATTAAAAGATATATATATATATAAAGAGTCCAATATTAATGTTTCTAATTTATATCAAGACTATTCTAATTTTAAAAATATTTTGAAAATAATAGATTCAACAACTAAGACCGGGAGAAGTTTAGGAGAGATGGGGAGACTGGGTGTACATGATCCGTAGTCTAATTAGTATTCACGTTTTCTATAGCAGTATGATATATGTAATGTTGTTGGTTCTAGGTTGCTTAGGACGTTGCTAGTCTTTCGATGGTTGCCAACCCCTTTTCTCAAAAATCCCATTTCCTTCCATGATATTATATGGGAAATTTTTGAGTAGTATCGCATAAACCTTAATCACAAATATTTTTTTAACCACTAAAAAGTTTTTGGTAAAATGTTTTTGTGACTAAAGCTTAGTCACAAAAAAGTAGATTTAGCGAGAAAAAAAGTGTGATCGTTCAAGGTATAATTTGTTATAATATTTTGTGACCAATATTTCAGTCGCCAAAAGTCATTGATCTTTACCAACTAAGTTTTGTTTATAAATTGTTACTTTCAACGACTAAATTATTTGAGTGGTAAAAAGTTGGCATTCCCTCCATTTTTAACATTTGGCGCCCAAACTTTTTGTGACTATATGTGTGTTTAGTCACTAAATCTATCTTTTTATGACTAAATAGTTAGTCGACAATTGAATTGCTGTCGAAAACAGTATATTTTTAGACCAAACATTTTTGTGACAAACTTTTAGTTACAGAATGAAATTTTTAGTGACTATGACTATTTAGTCACTGAAAGTCTGATAACCCGACTATTTGAGCCGTCTCTAAACTAATTTAATAGCTTAAACTTTACTTAATTACTTGTAAAAATGCAGAACAAATTTTTTTTTAATAATCATTATTAAGCTAGTTACTAACCAGTTTATTAGTTTCAATAATAAAAACATAAACATACCATGTCTAGTAAAAATAATATTAACTTATAGTCATAGAAGATTATTAGTCTGGTATTGTCTCAAAAAAGATATTAAGAAACAATAATACTATAGTGATTTACAAAATCTTCTATACTAATATTAAGTCAAAAGTGGAAAAACTGCAATGGTACCCATAGCCAATCCTCACACTCGTCTTGCCACTGCATTTAGTCCATCAACCAATCACATTAGTCTTTTTTGTAGAATTACCTACAGCATGAAGGAACTAGATGAGCTTTCGTTCAGCAAGTTCAAACAATTCTCATAAAATGTTTAATAAAATTACATGAGCATAAATAAGCATAAAAATTCTAATTATGCTTTCTTATGAAACTTTTATCTTGTGTATCTTATCTTGAACTAGTAATGGGCTCATGTGATCATACCGAGTGCGTGTGACTAGAAAAGAGATCGAGGAAGCGATCCACACAGTCTCACTATTGGTAATTGACATCCATCCATGAATATCTCACCCTTTTGGAGATCTTTATCCTCCCCTCAGTGAAGTTGGTATGCCATTTACTTAACTTGTTCTTAGCATATTATCATTACTCGGTTATCAGGCATTTTAAATATAAGCATGTTTACATAACATGGCACAGTAAAAACGTTTGAACTTCATATTGCAAGTGATGTTTGAACTTATTTTGTACTGAACAAGTTCCTTAGCCTACAGCTAGCTACGAATATAATTTTTGTCTGAAAAACATATCCGATAAGAGTATAAGTCCAATACTCTATCTCTATCCTCTTTTTCCTTTTTTTTTTTTTGGTGAATTTTATATATGGACTGTCTCAACACTTAGAAAAGGACGTAAGAATTTGATCTCTGACATTCTGAAACACTTCTAGGCTTGAAATATTTTTTTTTTTTCAATTTTTTTATTTGAACTTTGAAAGATCGATGTTGATCAGTTAAAATACTCATCTTTAAAACTATTAACTTTTTTCACTTATTTGTTTGTGAAAAGAATTTGAGAGATCATTGTTGCTTCTCGTCGTTTTCATCGCATTTAGACACAAAAAGTGAAAATCACTTTACTTGCTTTGAGGACTCACGAGTCCAAATTTTATAAATTTTAAAACACCATAACCAAAATCCTCCTTTCGCCTATTTTAAAATTTTGTGTAAAAATTCATAATCTTTAGATTTGTCAGGAATTTGGCAAAACTTTGTCCATGAAAAACATTCATTTTCTAATGTTCTAAAACTTTTCATGTTTAGTTCCAGATCCGATTCGGCTCGTAAGTGTCCCGTTTTCT
The DNA here is from genome assembly GCA_025413485.1 of Ficus microcarpa. NCBI lineage: Eukaryota > Viridiplantae > Streptophyta > Magnoliopsida > Rosales > Moraceae > Ficus > Ficus microcarpa. The sequence continues at coordinate 9,921,451 of CM046385.1, read as the reverse complement.
CGAAAAACGAAAACTGTTGCATCTTCTTTTGAAAAAAAAAAAAAAAAAAAAAACAAAACAACCCGCTTGCACAGGTTTTGGTAAAACTTCCCAAACAGTGCCGTAGAGTCCGAATTTTACGATTACTGTATCTTGCAAAAACTTTACTAAGACTTGGGTCTTTAGTTTCTCTGTTGGACTCAGAGCCCAGTGTGAAATTGAAATGGCCCACAAGTGGCCTGCAAATTACTGACTGTAAGCTGCCCAGATTTTTCCGTGGGTCACCATGAGTATATTATCAGTTTACTTAGTTTTTTTCATGCCTTATTTTTACTTGTTAAGTTTTTAATACACCCATGAATCTAGTATTGAGTTCCAGCCTGTGCTTTGAGTCCTTATCACAGGTTATTAACATCAACAAAATCCTTTCTAATCATAATGATATCATCTTGAAATACCATTCATCAAGCATAAAGATATCCACTTTTTGAACATGCCTCTAAAACAAAAGCCATACAAAACTTGTCTAAACATAGATCTTAAATAAGAATTATACAAGCGTGGTTCAATCATAACTCATGCAAAGCACATCAATATATTCATAAACATTTTTATAAATATATTCCAAAATGAGGATAGGAGATTTATACCTTTGAAGCTTGGTTTGGTTCTAGATCTTTCTTATGGTGCAACCGGCCCATAACCCACCATGATTGCTAACCTTGAATCAAAGTAGCAAGAACGAAAATATTAGTTTCAATCTCTAAGGAAATAAACATGGGCTTGTGGAAGAAAAAGCGCCGCACTTTGTTGTTATACTTGCTCTAAGAGCGTCAACCACTAGTTCTTCCAATTTAAAGCTTGGTTTGAAGCAATTTCTTTGGAGTTTTTTTTTTTTTTTTTAATTTATTTATTATTATTATTATTATTATTATTTTATGAGTGGGTGACGGTCAGCCACAGAGGAAGAGGAATGTCCTAGTGTGGTGAATAGGGAAAGAGAGAAATAACTCTCTTTACATGGGTTATATTTATATTAGTTTACTAAGCATAACTAAAGCTTGATTTGAGCTTGAAAAATTTTGTTGGGTTAACCCTTAATGGTAGCTGATTCTCCAAGCAACATATAGTCAAATTTCATCTTAAATTCCTACTCCATCAAGTCACTATTCATCATAAGCAAGCCATACTTTTTCCCAACATTTTTCCTTAATTTGGGGTGGATATATACTTGCCCAAGCTTCCTTCCACCGGAAGTTAAAGGGAATTCTTGTCTCAAATGTTCATCAAATCATAGCCTTTGATTTGTATCTAAAATCATTTCATCCATTGGATCATACCGTGCACTTTTTCCTTCACCAACTAAGCTTAATTTTGAGCTTTAAACTTGCTAATAGAGGATGAAGGAATTACCAAGTGATAATCATACTTTGATTTGGTAAAACCAAAAATTAACCTTTTCTCAAGGTATTGGAACATGTGAATATAACACATTTCTTTAACACATAAAGAAAATGTGACAAATGACATGGGTCTATACTAATAGAAATTTTGTGAATTAAATTGAAAAAGTCACTAGTTTTGTTTAACTAACAAAATTCACATACTAGAGAAAAACAAAAATATTGATCATTACAATACCCTCTTTAGAGAATTTTCATCCTCAGAAATTTAGAATAACTTCAGGTAGCTCTTCTTCATGTCTTCTTTGAATTCCCAAATTGCTTCCTCTATTTTGTGATTCCGCCAAAGAACCTTGACCAGGGATATGATCTTGTTTCTCAATACTTTTTCCTCATGTGCTAAGATCTAAACCGGTCTTTCCCCATACGACAAGTCTTCGTGAACCTTAATTGGTTCATAGTTCAATATATGAAAGCGATCTGTTGTATAATTCTTTAACATTGACACATGAAACACAGTGTGTACAGATGTTAATTCCAGAGTCAACACTAATCTCTTAAGAAACACTAAGTCCCCAGCCTGAAATTCTAAAGGTCTACGCCGCTTGTTAGAATAACTCTTCTGACAACTGTGAGTAGTTTCCATCCATTGGCGGATCAATTTCACATCGTTTGTGGTTATTTTGATAAAGTCCATGGACACCAACTCCTTTTCTCTAGTTTCATATCAATGCACCAGAGATCTGCACTTTCTTCCATAGAGTGCTTTGTAGGGTGCCATATTGATCGAAGCATGGTAGATGCTATTGTAGAAAAGCTCTATCAGAGGAAATTTCTTGTCCCATTCTCCTTTGAAAGCCAATACGCACGCTCTTAGCATATCCTCTAGTGTTTGGATAGTTCTCTCAGACTACCCATGCGTCTGGGGGTGAAAGGCCATGCTTAAATCTAGCTTTGTACCCATAGCTTAATGCACACTTTTCCAGAATTTGGAGGTGAATTAGCCTTTGTGATAAAAATGATGGATATTGGAATTCCGTGATATCTCACTATCTGGGAAACATATACTACAGCTAGTTGTTTCACGAAGAAACTGAGTTTAATGGCAAAAAGGTGGGCTGAAGTGGTCAATCGATCAACAATAACCTAGATTGTGTTATTGCCACTTGGAGTTTTGGGAAATCCTACTATAAAATCCATGGTGATTTGATCCCATTTCCATTCTAGAATTGAGATTTTCTGCAATTCTCCTACCAGACGTTGATGCTCAGTTATGACCGTTTGGCACATGAGACATTTGCTGACAAAAATATCCACATCATTCTTCATCTGATGCCACCAAAAATTTTCTCTCAGGTCCTTATACATCTTTGTGGCTCCAGGATGGACAGAATATGACATTCCATGAGCTTCTTCCAATATCTGTCTTCTTATTCCTTCTTCATTGGGGCCGTGTAATCTGCCCTTGTGGTAGAGTATGCTATCCTTGGAGATACTAAAATCCTTCTCTTTTCGTACCAAAACTTAATTCGTGTCTTAAGTAATAAGGATATGCTTCCTATCCCTCTTTAATATTCTCCAGGATGGTTGGTTGGAAGGTTAGATCAGCTAAACTTCTAAAGATCAGTTCGATTTCTGATTCCACTAACTTTCTCTGGAGAGGTTTGGCCAATGACTAAATCGACATCGATGTAGTGGATGATTTTCAGCTGAAAGCGTCTGCCACTCTATTGGCTTTCCCGGGGTAGTAAAGGATCTGACAATCGTAGTCCTTAACCAACTCAAGCCATCTACAGTGTCTCATATTGAGTTCCTTCTGAGTAAAAATATATTTGAGACTCTGGTAGTCTATGTAGATCTCACACTTGGCTCCATACAAATAGTGTTGCCAAATTTTTAGTGTAAATATCTATAGCTGCTAGTTCGAAATCAAGAGTCGGATAGTTTTGCTCATGATCTTTTAACTGTGTTGTGTTGCATCAAGACTGATCTTATAGATTCAACTATACTCCATGTCTTTATTGCTTGTCGTATTATTTATTGATTAGGATCTATGACCACACAATAAACATAATGAGTCAAGCCAAAGGAGATGAATTAATTAATTAGCAAAGAAAAGGTGGAGATAAATCACACGACTCATGATAGTCGTCTTCCTTTTCTTTTTTTTTTTTTTTTTTTTTGTATTTTGTTCTTATTCAAAAAATATGTATACATTACACTTAAAAAATTATGCATTTTATGTTATCCATACAAAAATGTATATATTCTCATGCAACGCTTAATTTTAACGTAAAAAATAACAAAAATATTCTTTATTAAAAATTTAGATTATTTACCATTTTATATCCTTCATTTGCTTTTATTTTTTCCTCGTGTTGTTTGGTAGAAGAGAAAGAGAATATCAAAGAAAATATCTAACTAGTATATTTTACAATAATACCTTAATATAAATAAGAATATGTAGAGTGATTAAGGTCACAAATACAGTTATTTTACTCGACGTTTGTTTTATCAAACCCCCCCCCCCCCCTTTTTTTTGTTTTTTCTAAAAGCTAGAAGGATTAAAAATTGATGGCCCCATTGATCCACCATTTGCTTCCCAATTTTCTCTGTACCAAATAACTCAAAATTCTATTTTCATCTTCAAAATCCTTTCTCCAATTTCCCTCCTCTCCCTTTTCCATTTTACAAGATATTATGTGGTAGTATGATCACTACTTTTGCTTCTTTACTCTCTTTTTCATTGAAAGATAGCTTTTTCTCTTCCTAAACACAGAGTCCAAATTTTACAAGCAAAATCACCAAGAAATCTCTTCCATAACCTGTCTTCTCAACTTTCACATCATTAAGCTTCAATAGAAAAATGCCACCTCATCGGTTTTCAAGGTAAAACACTAGTATACCACTAGCTATCAAGATTAAAATTTTAGTTTTTAACTTGGAATTTTTTTCGTATCCTGTATATAGTATGCGTATTAACCAGGTACTGACTAAAAGTAATGGTTGGAAAACAGAACAAAAGTAGGGGATCAAATAACTGAATTTTGATCCACTTGAGATGGACACAAATAGAAATAAATAAATAAAAAAGAAAGATGTATGTGTATGTGCAGGCTGCTGACTTGTTACTTTTAAGTGCAAACTGATATATGTACTTCTTGGTGCAGTTGAAGTTGAACAATAGAATTCTTTTTTTTTTATTAATTTATCTCGCATTTGCCTCCTCCATAGTGAAAATTAAAACGATCAGAAGTTACAGACACCTCAGTAATGAAATTAGTCGAAAACAGCATTTCATTGTATGGAGTATGATGAGAGGATGGTAGAAGCTTGGATGGTTGAGCGTTGTTGTGCGAAAAAATAATAATAAGTAAAGAAAAGGAGGCCATTTGGAAGGTAAAACAACCTTCATTGGAGACAGCATGGTGGCAGGTGGGGGCCAGTGGTGCCCCCACTGAGCAAAAATATTCTATGCTTTATGTTTATGTCTCTACTATTACATCTTAATAAATGCTCCCGCAAATCTTTTTTTCATATTTTTAAGGTCCCACGATCTAGTGGTTCCGTATCTTCTTAATTTCCTTTCATTTCCCAACCCGAAACTGTAAATAACCTCTTTTTTTTGTTTTTTGTTTTTTGTTTTATTTTTTATTTTTTATTATTATTTTAAGCATGACATCACCCACACTCTTTCTCTCGCTGCTTCCTATCTTTCTTTTTTAATATTTTTTTCCCTTATTCCTATTATATGGATTTAAATGAATTTTTAATACCCTTTTTTTTTTTTTTAACTTCCTATATGATTCTTTTTTATTACCCCTGAAACGAGTGCTAATATACAATATTCTTACTTATTTCTCTCTTTCTATTTTTCTCTCTCTCTTTTTTTTTCCTTCTCTTCTCATGCTCTGTTCTTAAGAGAAATTTACGGTGTGACTATTTCTCAAGATCTCTAATTTCAATGACCCATAATTTTTTTAAAGAATAATATTCCATGATTAATATGTAGATATATTTTTGTGTTTATCATTTCAATATAACTTCTATTTTTTATTTTTTTTATAAGAATGTCTAGAAACTCTCTTTTGTGTTTTTAGTGATTTTTTTTTCTCTTTTTGGAGATCAATAAATTTTTTTCTCTTTGTTTTACTTCTTTAGGTCCATAATACTAAAAATATGTATGATGAATTATTTTTGCCATTTAAATTTTTATTTTTAAATTCCATAGCAAATAATATGGAAACATATTTTCAAAGAACAGAAAAAAAAAAAATAAGTAAATATAATATAAAAACATTATTACGAAGTAATTTATCATTTTTCTTCACCTTATAATATATGAATTTCTTAAAATTTATTTGTTCTCACACTGGAGTTAAATCATGGCTTTGTTACTATTGGAGATAAATATATATGTTGCCTATGGGTCACCTCACATTAAATTTCGCACAGAAAATGAAAAAATAAATAAAGTAACATAAAATAAAATCCTATTATGAAGAGGGGAAAAGAAAACTTATATTACATGTATATGTTTCCCTTCAAAACATTTTAACTGTTACAATGTACAACTGTTGACTTGACTCTTAACAATTTAGATTTTTGAAATGAATTGATAAGTATCACACAATTTACATGCCTAGGTTCTAACTAAGCCATGATTAATTAGCTACATCACTGTTCAAGTGTAACATTCCATCTTTTAACTAATTATAATTTATTAATTAGACGTTAGAAACTCACGTAAAGGGGTGATAATAATATGTTTAGTCGTTTTTGACATTAGGTTGAGTTATTTTCAAGTGAAGCGATGAGGACTTGAGGTACTAAAATAAAGTTTACATCAAATTAATATTTTTTATGCAATGATTTGATAATTTATGTGATGATTAAATAGTATAAATGTGTTATGTATATATATAGATGTATGTATATAATATATTATGTTGTATATGTGACATTATGTTTGTCTTTATCTTTATATTAGCAATTTGATATAAATGGTTTTTATATATATAAATGTGTGTGTATGTATATGTATATTGTTGTGTAGCAATTATTTGAGGAGGTAATTATATATATATATATATGTGTGTGTGTGTGTGTGTGGAAATAAGCGAAGAACATTCAGTAGAAAACGTGAAGAAAACAAAGAAGAAGAGGAAAGGACATTAATTTGAAAACGTGAGGAATGGGAAGAAAATAAAGTGCAGTGAGAGAGGGGGGGGGGGGGGGTGGTTCTTAGGGGGTTGTGAAGAAAGGAGAAAATTTTGCCTTTTTAATTTCCATTCAATTTCTTAGTTGTCTGACAATTTTATTTGCCTAAAATAAGTCCTTGATGACAATCTTTGGTAACATTTTTTTTCAGCCAATTGATATTCATTAATTCCCAATTTATGTCTAGAAAGTCTATAATTCTTTTTTTCAACGCTTATTCTCTTCCTTTCTCTCTTTATCACTAATTCTCCCACCCCCCCCCCCCCTCCTTATGCGCACAATACAAGGAAAAAAAAAAAAAAAAAAAAAAACCTCCAAGACTATCCACCAAACCTCCATATTCTGCCAAATCATAATCAAGAGGATTTCTAGGTATGGTTCATTTCTAGCTTGGGATTTCATATTATGGATTTCAAAATCTTATTTTAAGTATGGAAGGTATTTTGATAAGATAAAAATAAATTCTTAGACTTTTTTAAAATTATCTAATTAAAATTTTCTGATAAGTCAAGATTTTTATGTAAAACTTATTATTTACTGCAATTTAAAAGAGATGAATATTAAAAAAAGAAATCAACTGTAACAGTCTGTGAGAAGTCGTTACATCAAGTAGAGAGGACATAAAAAATAAAATAAAATAAAATAAAATAAAAAATTTACATTATTTGAAGGCAACTAACACTTCTATGCCAAGCATGCGTTTGGTTGGTCCGCTTGAGTTGAAAAATTGGAGCTGTTTTATTGGAGTTGAGATGAATTTTGTAATTGTGCATTTAATTGATTAGAGTTTAAAAAATGTAAAAACTTGAAATATGTACAAGGGAAAAAAAATATATGAATATTGTTTTATTCGTCTCAAAATTTTATGATTTAAAAAAAATCATCTCATTTGAATTTAGAATAACAAAGTTATGTACATTTTAAATTTTGAATTTTTAAGTTATAATTAGAACTGTAAATAGTGAAACTGAGTTGAGTTTTCAATATATACAAAAATAAGTTGGAAATTTTCAATTCCAATAGTTGAACCAAATGTAAGCAATTCTAATAGTTGAACCAAACGTAAGCTAAAAAGGAAGGTTTTGTTGCTACCAAACGTGCTTTAGTCTCCTCACACCTTCTTAAGAAAAATTATTTAATAATCTTTAAAAAAAAATAATTTACCTATAACGTTGTGAAAAAAAAATTAAAAAAATATTTTACACACACCTAACTCCAAAATTTAAAATAATTATAATTATATCCTACTTAATAAAATGCTTGTTTCATAATTTATATATATATATATATATATATAAAAGGACTCGTGATTTTGATTGTGAAACAATAAGTGGAATTTTTTTTTTTTTTAAGACACTCGTCAATTGACCAACAGTTTATTTCTTGTATTGTTCTCTGAAAACGTAGATATATTAATAAAAAAAATTTGTCAGTACAAAAAACAACTACATCGGTAATTCTTATAGTATCATGGTTGTCATTTTTTATTAAAGAAAAAAAAAAGAATCATTTATGTTATCTGGCTGTACATTGCCATCATCTAAAGAAGAAAATATATATGGGCGGCCAATCAATATAAGGAAAAGGATTTTGACGATTAACTCTTCAAAGATGACTTTTCTTAACGTGGCAAGCCATTGATTAGACAATTTGGCACTGACCCTCAAGTCATGGATGGAAACATATGACCGTGAGGGTACCAATTAATTAGTGGGTAACTCCATTTCTATCTTCTACAAAGCATGAAACTTGATATTTCCCGAAAAGCACGCTACAACTTACACAGATTAACATAGTAGACAAAATGGTTTGCAGGACAGAGGGAGCTAGGGCATAGGGGGTTAAGCCCCCCAACTTTTCTTTTTGTTTTTGTTTTGTTTTGTTTTTTTTTAGTACTTTATAATTAAGAATCAATTATTTTAAAAGCTCCCTAAAAAGAAAAATTTTATTATAATAACCACAATTACTTATATATAGCTACTAGCACCTCCGATAAAATGTTCTATCTTCATCAGTATTTGCAGTTAAACTTAAATACTAAAATAAGACTAACTCAACATGTAAGAAGGAATGAGCTTAAGTAGAATCTCTCAAGTTCGAAACTTGTGATTATTTTTATTTTTTTGTATAAAGGAAAGAAAAAAAAAAAAAAAAAGACATTGTCGTTTAAAAATTATCTTCTTAACCTTCGTTTGATTCGACAGTTCGAGATGAGATTTTGAAGTTGAAGTTGGTTGACTTTTCAAAAAACTATTTATAATTTTTGTTGACTTAAAAAAAACACTGATATTGAAATTTTGTACTGGAGAGAGCAAACCAAACGCACCCTTAGTAGTATTTTCTTTTTTTAAAGCTTTCCAATTCGGGATTCTTTTGACCATGCTCCTTCACTCTATAGTATCCCACCTGTTTGATGGATCGTTAGTGGATATTCATGATCTGTGTTTCAAGGTTCATCGTAAATTCCTCTTCTAAGTTGGAATTTTAACTAGCATGTGAGACGACCAGTTTTCTTCTTTTCCTCTGCTTTCTTGGAACTCAAAGCTCGATTATGCTAATAGTGGATAAACAATCATGGCTCTTAAAGCACACAAAAGGACTAATAAAAAGGAAAAGGATCAAGGTTTTAAAACTTAAATGATTTTAAAATTAAGTACAATCATCAATCAAGTAAATGACTTGAAATTGTCTTAGCAACATGATAATTGATCTCATAATTCAAATGTACT